>LS050706.1:9886-21321 GCA_900241095.1 Acartia tonsa | reverse complement strand
GGTTCTACTTTGTATTATTTCTATTTATAAATTTTTAAATTTAGATAGATAGATAGAATTTGTTGTAGTGATGCTACGTACTTTACTTCCCATGTATACGAGAGATCTAGATAGATAGATAGTTAGATAGAGATAGATAGATAGATAGTAAGATAGTTAGACAGAATCTGCTGTAGAGACGCTACGTACTTTACTTCCCATGTATACGAGAGATCTAGATAGTTAGTTAGATAGATAGATAATTATAAAATAGATAGATAAAATTAAATAATCTATTGTAGAGAGGCTACGTACTTTACTTCCCAGGTATACGAGATATCTAGATAGATAGACAGACAGAGGGATAGATGGATACATAGATATATAGACAGATAAGATATGTTATAGAGATGCTAAGTACTTTACTTCCCAGGTATAGAGGAGATCTAGATAATAGATAGATAATTAGTTAGATAGATAGATATACAGTTAAATAGATAGATAGTTATACAGATAGAAATTGTTGTAGAGATGCTACGTACTTTAATTCCCATGTATACAAGAGATCTAGATAGATAGATAGTTAGATAGACAGATAGAATCTGTTGTAGAGATGCTACGTACTTTACTTCCCAGGTATAGGATAAATCTAGATAGATAGATAGTTAGTTAGATAGATAGATAAATAGACAGATAGAATCTGTTGTAGAGATTGATAGATATATATATAGATATGTTGTAGAGAGGCTACGTACTTTACTTCCCAGGTATACGAGAGATCTAGATAGATAGATAGTTAGATAGATAGATAATTATAAAATAGATAGATAAAATTAAATAATCTGTTGTAGAGAGGCTACGTACTTTACTTCCCATCTATACGAGAGATCCAAATAGACAATTAGGTAGATAGATAGATAAATAATTAGATAGATAGACTTTGTGTCCACAGCTTATGCCAATTACACTAGACTAACGACATTGTAACGCACAGAACCTAATTATAAAAAAGCTTTGATTTTAAATTAAGTTTACCTTGAATAAGATAGTAGAAAATGATTCCAAGCCCGAGAAATTGGAGGACGTTGGCTACCATTGATACTGGGGATAGGTACTTCAGATTTCTAAATAGATAGATAGTTTAGAGTTAGAGTTGCAGTAAAATAAAGACATTGGAGAGATAGACCCAAATTATCTTTATTTTTAAAATTATTGTTACTTTTTAACACCTAATCAAGAATTAATAAAAGTAAATAGTCCAAATAAATACATTTATGATAAATTCACTGCAGTGAAAGAGTAGCTTTTTCCATAATCATTTATTTGAAATAAATTTCGGTGAACATGGCACCCTCTTCAGTCTAAAGGACATAAATCATAATAATTTAACTTACATACATATCAAAAGCTTATTAAAAATAAAGAAAGGGAAGAGTAGCTTTCGCAATATTGCGCAAAATTGTGTGCAAGCTTCCAGTCCAATGCACTTATTAAGTCTAACTGTTCTTAATGTTAACAAAACGCATATTTATAAACAGTTTGACCTAATAAGCGCATTTGATTAGAATCTTATTCACACTTTTACGCAATATTGAAAAAGCTACTATTCCCTTTTTAAAAATATGTTGCTTGAAAAGGAAAAAGTTGCATTACCTTACAGATACTAATAAGCACATGGGTATGAGAATAATCAACATGTACCAGTGATAATCCAAAGAACCGTAGTAATGGTCAAAAACCTGCAAAAAAAATTGAGATAGAATAACAAGATTTTATATTATAATCTAGGT
Organism: Acartia tonsa; assembly: GCA_900241095.1. Lineage (NCBI taxonomy): Eukaryota > Metazoa > Arthropoda > Copepoda > Calanoida > Acartiidae > Acartia > Acartia tonsa. Next base: position 19,552 of record LS050706.1, on the reverse strand, counting down.
AGGTACCTAGTGAAATTTTAAAAATCAAGAAAAAAGTTTTTTAATAGTAACATGGTGTCTGTTTTACCGAAGGATCTTGCTAACCGCTGAACCGATATGGTTCTCCTTCACATTGTAACTTCTTATAGGTCCTGGTTTATAACAATTTTGTATAATCTTTCAAGAAAAATTGCTTGTTTATCCAAATTGAAATTTGGTGGAAAAGTTCAGACACTAAATATGTTCATAGAACTTTGGGGACCTTTACCATTCCAATGTCCCCTCCCTCCCTTAATTAATCTTACCTGTTTTAAGTTTTGTGATACAAATACAAAATAGACACAGCAGAAGCCCAACTGGGTGATGCACAGGAACAGGTTTACTATCTTCCTTGCGATGGGGGCTAATCTCTGATTTTAGAAAAAATAATTCATAAACATAAACCAGGGATCTAAAGGGATAAGACAGTGACCGATAAATTTATGTACAACCCCAATGATGATACACAAAATTACCCCTTCTGTTAGTTATAATTAGTGGTGGAAATGTTTGAACACTCAACCTAGTAAATCAACTGATCAAAAGTCCTCAACGTTGTTAAGCCAACGAATAGTAAAACTTTTTAAAAAAACTTTGGGGACTAGTGTAATAAACAGCTCATTGCCCCCTCTCTCTCTCTCTGAGCATAAAGAGTAGGTAGGTATGTATTGAACAAAAAGAAAATTTAACTCCCCTCACCCCTAAAAATACCACCAAAATAAAGTGGTGAAAATCAGATGAATAGCTTTTTAGATATTTATATTTAATTCTTTAATATAAAAGTAAAGTCTAATGCTTAAATTTACTAGAACTAGTAACTAAAAAGTTTATGTTATTTTTTTCCTTGATTTTTTCATTTGAGTGGGTGGCGAAGCAAGTTTCTGCTACGTCTGAGTAACTCAAGGATGGCAAATTCGTTCGTCTAAAAAATATATTTCATCATTAGATAAGTAAATAAAACGCAGGGATCAAAAGGGATACGATACATTGCCGATAAATTGATGTACATACCCCAATATTGATACGTTAAATTGCCCCTTCCGTAGATTACAATCAGTGGTTGAAAAGTTTGAACACTTGATAAACCAACCAATCAAAATTCATTAAAAGTCCCCAAAGTTGTTAAGCTAACGAATAAGAAAACGTTAGCATAAACTTTGGGGACTAGTGTAATCATTCCAAGTCCCCACTATCTAACTGCATAAAAAGATTTTAAAACAATGGTGGGATTAATACTTAAACTAACCCACAGGGACCTACAAGATTTTAAATTTAAGGGGTTAAAAGGTTTCAAGTGGGTAATCTAATGTATTTTTATAAAATTTTAGTGGGTTCAAATGAGAGTTTCAATTTCAAAGTTTAAGGGTGGTAAACACCACTTTATCTCCACACTTGGATATTTCTGCTATAATACGATTTTTTACGACTCAAATTGTAATTTTGCCTAAAAATTTAGGAATGATACGAAGAGTACAACTAAATTATAAATGATACAAAGAGTACAACTATACCTGCATAATTCATGTGAACAATGTACTAATATGTGCATACAGCGGATACAGATTGTTGCCATCAAAACCAACCCTATAAATGGATAAACATGGATTAAAATCAGGGATCTAAAGGGATAAGACAATGGTCGACAAACAGATGTACATTTTAATGATGATAAACAAAATTCTGTGGATTAAAATTAGTGAATAGTTTGAACACTCAACTTAATGAAATAACCAATCAAAATTCACTAAAGTTCCCAAAGTTGATAAGCCAACGAATAAGATATCATTGTTATAAAACTTTGGGGACAAGTATAATAAACAGGACATTGCCCCTCTCTCTCTGGTTTAAAATAGATACATAAATTGATTAAATTTAAAGATTTATTTAATCATTAAATAAAAGAAATTTAAAGGGGGTAATTTATCTTTTGTTTGTTTATTACTTTAGGGCAGGTTAGGTTATATTAGGTACTTGGCAGTTATCAGGGGTTAGGCATAGGTAACAAGCAATTTGATAAGTAATTTACCTATTCAACTAGCAAGAATTAAAAATATTTATCGCATTATAAAAAACTTTCTTGTGGATATAAAAATGTACAATTATAAGATAAAAAAAAGGATTGTTGGTCGCGAGATGCCGAAGGCACGGGCTAACAAAACTAGTTTTAAACTAATATTTTTCCATTTCTACAAGCACGGAAAACTGTCTGTATTACGATGATATACAGTGTGGATGAGAACCAATCCTTATCTTAAATCGGTTTCGAAGCCATACCGGAAAAATGATTTACCTAAACTTCCAAATATGATTCCACTGTTTTTGATGGCATCTGGCATAGCCAATATACCAGTTCCAATATTTCCTTAAAAAAAAAGTAGTAAGCTTTTTTGTCTGTAGTGAAGCTTCTTATAGGTTTAGGAAGGTTTTAAACTATTTTGAATGAGTGTATCCCCACCCTACCAGAAAAAATGATGACCCCCCAAATTTTTTTTACTCTTTTTAAAACTAAAAGCTAAATTTGGGCGGTGGAAGGCTTTTTCACTTCAAGCTTAAAGTGCCCCTAGAGGATTCTGGGGGGTGAAGCTGCTAGTTTCCTAAAAAGTAAATAAGGGTAACAGCATCCATAAGTAGCAAAGCACAAAATAATGATGGATGGAAAAACAGAAAAGGTGATTAAAAGAGCATTTGTTATAATCAAGAATATATTTATTAGAGTAAAAATAAAAATAGAATGATAGTCTAAGTTAGACAATTTTAAACTTAATAAATCATTAATGTAGGCCTACCGTAGCCTAAGTAACCTACTTAGATGGACGGATGGGCGTATGAACTTTTCCCCTGTTTCCTCCCCTTCTTTATTTTCCTATGCCATTAGAACTATATATATTCTTAATTGTAACAAATGAACAAACGGACAAACACACAGACATTTTGGGGGACCATCCTTTTAGATGTCCCAAAGGCCATACAAATGACACAATAACATTGAAAAAAATTTTTGAATTAGTGAAGAAGTGAAAACTACACGTCTTTTTTCAAAAAGGCAAAATTATAGAAAATTACCTTTTAATAAATGTATAATTGTATCACAGTTCCTAAACAAATAAAAATTAATTAATAATAATTAATAACTTTAAAAAAATTTAGGAAATATTTTGTTATCTTTTTTGGTCTTAAACTATCGCTAACATAAAAGTGTAAAATCTTTATTTGTAGCAGGGTTTTTAATGGAAAAGACCAAGTAAGAGAATTAAATAGAAATACCCAAAGTTTTTGAGCCACCGAATAAGATAACCGTTTTTATAAAACCTTGGATAACACTGAAATTTACAGTCCAACCTCCTTAAATTGTAGGCATGGCTGAGAATCGGTTCTAATACTGCGGATATAAATCGGTTTCGAAGCGATACTGGAATAGTAAAACTTACGAAATTTTGTGCCCCTCCGGTTCATCATCCACTCTTTCTTTGGCAGGACTCTAAATAGATAGATAGATAGGTATATTGATAGAAAAATAAATAGATAGATAGATCAATGATATGTTGATATGGATAGATAAAAGGGATATGTAGGTTAAAGTTAAAATAATTTTGTTTAATAAATCATCCAAACAAACTGATATAAATTCCTTATTCGAAAAAAATACTATAATACGATACGGAACATGACTTTTCAGTATGGCGCTGAACAGTTTCAAATCTAGTGGACATTAATCGGAGGCTTTGTGTCGCTTCGGGTTTTAGACATCTCTAAGAACATTGAAAATTAAAAAGCGTCCACTCGCCAAATAGACAACCAACTCTTTGATTACACGACGTTTGTCTTTGAAGTCTTATCTGTGCAATGGCATGGTAATGAGTTGCGCCTGTTTTTGTACCAAGACATTCCCCCTTCTTTAACTATTCATATCGCGCATCTTACATACAGGGCGACCACTCCAAAACCAAATAAATATAGTATTTTTATAGTATATTTTTTCAATCCATATTATAGCAGCAGTCGGAGCCATTTTTAACGTCTTGACTGGGTGCTAAGCCGAGAATCGAACCAACTACCTCCCCGACCAAGAGCGTTTTTTTCAAAGCCATGCTATAAAAATAAAATACCTTTTGAATATTGAGAGCTACATGTGGAGTCGTCTCCCCATCACTGAAAATAAAAGGAATATTAGATCCTGCCAAAAAAAAACACATAAAAAATGCAAAATGCGAAGCTGTAAAATCAGATGGAAGGACAAACGAACAATAAATCAGAATAATAATTCTAAAGTTACAAACAAAATTGTATAAACAAGTTGTTTTAAATAAACGCACAGACTTTCTGGTAACGATTATAGAGTTGATACGCTTTTTAAATCGTACCTTACTGTTATATGAATCATCCTGAAAAGTTTCAAATCGATACGCCAATTTTAACATGTCTAAATTCAAGAACTCGCAAATCACTATACTGATTGAGTTATCTTTTTAGAAATAGGTACCAGAACAGTTTTAGACAATTTCATATTAAAACTTAAATCTTGAATAAGTTATATGTTACTTTGCTGCCCTTCCTCCCTATATGCTAGGGGCGCATCCGCTAATATATATAATACAAAGGAGAACGATGTCTGTCTGAAGATCCCAGTAACCACTGAACCAATTGGGCTCTACTCTTCAGGGAATATACTCCTTCCACAAATTTATTTTCTTTTTAAATCTAAAATACATAAATTGTCGAAATCAACCGCCCCCTTTCAAGTGCCCCTAGAGGCCTCTAGGAGCGTAGCCACTAGTAAATACAAATAATAATCTATGTTTATCTACCTTTTATTCTCGTTAAAAGAAGTATTCTCCAATGTGCCGTAACTAACCATTATAACATTTTCATGCAAGTTCTTTCAATCAAATTAAAGTTCATTTGTTTAAAGGTAAGTGGTGCAGCTACTCTATAATTAAGCAGTAAGGGAGGGGATTTTGAGTTTATTACACTATTCCCCAAAGTCTTATAATAATGTTTTCTTATTCGCTGGATCAGCAACCTTTGGGACTTTAATAGATTTTTTGATTGGTTTATTTATTCATTTGAGTGTCAAAACGTTTTAACCCCTAATTGTAATCTACAGAAAGGGTAATTTTGTGCATCGTCATTGGGAATGTACATTAATTTTTTGGCCATTGTCTTATCCCTTTAGATCCCTGATAATTAGGAAATGGTATCTGTCCTTTCATGTACGTACGCACAAATCCAGTAAAATAAGCGAAATTTAAAGTTTCAATAGTTATGGCTAAAAAAAATAAAAAAAACCCAGATATGTAAATCTTATTCGTTGACTCAAAAACTTTGGATACCCACAATATTGATTGGTCGGTTAACAGTGTCCAAACTGTTCAATCAATTATTTAATCTATAAAAGGTGTAATTTTGTATATCAGTATAAATTTTAAGTCCATTGTTTTATCCCTTAAGGTCTCTGAGATATCTAAGTTTAAACTTGTTTATGCCATGTGTGCCATAATCAGTTTATCAGACAGACGGACGGACGTACATATATCAGCATAGAGTAGCTTCGCTTCTAAGAATGAATTTATCAAGCATATTTTACCCATGTGATAAAAATGTGTACTATTTTCATCAGGGAGGGAGGGGACATTGGACTGTTTATTACACTAGTCCCCAAGGTTTTATAATAACGTTTTCTTATTCATTAACTTAACCACCTTGGGAACTTTTAATGAATTTTAATTGGTTGGTTCATATAGCTTAGTTGAGTGTCCAAAATCGTTTCAACCACTAATTGTAATTTACTTAATGGGTAATTTTGTGTATCCTCATGCATTGGGGATGTACATCAATTTATCGGCCATTGTCTTATCCCTTAAGATCCCTGTTTTTTATGCTTAATGTGAAGGTTAATCATTTTATAAAGAAAATTAATTTTTGGAGACTTTTTTCCCCATATGAGTCATTTGTTACTAGTGAAGCTATTCCATAAATCACTTTGTCTGTCAGTCCTTATGCTTTAGAGATATATCTCGGCTATTATTTAAGATATGGTGCTTATTTTTTTTTGTTAAGATACCCTAAGATCACATAAAAACTCAACAAAAATAAATAAAATCTTATGTTAATAGCTCACCCTTCTATGATTTTATTTAATTTTTGTAGATATTTGGTTTTGGAAGTTTGCACAAAAACAATTTTGCGATGTAGCGACCCTAATTGTTTTTAAGAATCCACCTTTGTATACAACTTAATTAGTCCGTCAGTCTGTTGGTCATGCTACAAAAGACATTAATATATGTAAAGATTTTGAGTTTATCTATTCAATAATTGGGTATAGTACCTTTCGAGGTAACGCCTCTTAAGGGGCGATTCGTCGTATTTTCACAGGACATTGGGTAGGTTAAGTTAGGTGTTTGTCCCAGATGGTTAGGCAATTTGCCCCTCAGGGTTAGAGCCCCCCGCAGGGAAATAGGGGAAAAGTTACTGTGAAAATACGATAAAACGCCCATTAAGAGGCGTTGCCACGAAAGGGACTATACCCCAATATTTTATCCTTCTTTTTTAATGACCAGTGAACTATAACTTGTTGAAAATTATTCCTTTTATTTTTTGACATTTTCTTATCATTTCATTCGGGTCTGCAATTTTTTTGGTTAAATTAAAGTTATACATATTTTTTAAAAATGGGATTCCTTAAATGTTTTTTTTTGTGTTGAAAATTTCTTTTATTAATACATACTACGATTTTAATAATTTTTAATACCAGTTTATCAAAGAAACTTTATGTACTATACTTATCACTTATATACCTATACTTGTAGCTTAGGAAACCCCCAAAAATGATTGTATTTTTTGGAGGTGGTTTGGGATGTTCCACCACAATAACTATGTTATGACCAGCTGGAATATTCCCTGAAAATTAAAACCTTTTCGGTCCAGCAGATAGTAAGATATCTTAAGCTTAGTTTAGAAAGACAGACAGACACGTTTACTTAATATGATAAATGACATCTAATTTCTATTATTGTAAGTAGTTCCTAATAGTAAAGAGGATTCACCCCCCCTTTGTTTGATTTTTGTTATAAAAATTGACGACATTCCCCATGATAATCCTCAATGTTATCCCTTCTAAGTTCTGTAGAATACAATTAGTGGTTGACTTGTTAAAACACAGAACATAATGAACAAACCAATCAAAATTCGATAAAAGTCACCATTGTTGTTAAGACTACTAATAAGAAAACTATAAAACTTTGGGGACTAGTATAAGTAACAGCCCAATGTCCCCTCCCTCCCTGATTTATAAATGGGCCTTTCAACTGCACTGAAAGGCTCTAAGATGTAATCATTTTAACTAACTCACTACATAAAACTACATTATTAATAATGTAATTAATGAAAACAAAAAACTAGTATAGTAATAGATTTCTTTCTCTATATAAAACTGTGATATGATAAAACATATTTAACATATGAAAAGTGTATAATAGGATGTTAATATATAAAAGATAATTTTTAAAAATAGCTATTAATTTAAGGGAGGGAGGGGACATTGGCTTTTTATTAAACTAGTCCCCAAAGTCTTATAAGAACTTTTTCATTGGTTGGTTCATTTTGTTGAGTGTCTTAGGAATTTAACCACTAATTGTAATTTTCAGAAGGTTTTTTTTCGCATCATCATTTGAGATGTAAATCAATTTATCAGCCATTGTCTTATCCTTTTAGATCCCTGTTTTAATGTCCTTTACTAAAGTAATTGGATGTGTGAATTAAAATATCTTAAACGGCAAAACTTTAAATGCATAGTATATGTCTTTCTGTCAAATAAGATAATAAAAACAGCATATTGGGTCCAAAATAAACCACAAGCAGGTTTAAGTCCATTTTCAGACATGAATTATAATTTATTTCAATTCTAAGTATCAAATCGTTCCTTTCTATTTTGGCGGATTTATTTTAGAATTAATCATTTAGTGTCAAATTACACATTTCAATATCTTTGTATAAAAGTAACAGGATGTGTGTGTGTGTCTGTTTTCTGAACTGATATGGTTCTCCTTTACAGTGAAGATTATTATATGCCTATATAAAGTTTTTAACTATTTTGGGGGTTTACCCAAAAAAAGGTATTTTTTTCGCGTAATTCCGTAAGTTTGGGTGCAAGCTTCCAGTCAAATGCACTTATTAGGTCAAAGTTGTTAAGTTGACGAATAAGAAAATGTTATTATAAAACTTTAGGGACTATTTTTATAAACAGCAAAATGTCCCCTCCCTCCCTCCCTGGCTTTTAAAACATGAATGTTTGCTAATTTGACATTATGGTATTTTTGAAGGAACATTGGAGTTGCTTTCTAACAACTGTTTTCTGTTCAACACCTTTTTGTTTAGTAGCGCAGCTACTATATAACTAAAACTTAACGTCTTTTTATCTCCCTGAAAAATCCCTCCCTTTTCCTCTCCCTATTAAAGTATAACAATAGAGAGGGAAGGAGTTAAATGACTGTTTGTTCCCACCCCGTGGACCCTGTGATGACTTTTAATTGGGTCATTGATTATCAGCCAATAGCGTCGTAAATATTAACACAGCCAAGTTGCTAAAACAAGAGCAGAAAACAATTTGCTAGCAGTCTATAAAATACATCCATTCATTATTGTACATTTATTCTCTCCCCCCCCCAAAAAAACATGAAAATAAAATAGGCTGACCGCTGTTCTTGGCTGTTATCGCCAGGTAATATATCCGACTGTATGGAATGACTCATGAATGCGGGAAGTCGTCGTTGCATCATTTTTATTTCACTTTTCAGGGGTGTATATTTTTAAGTCATTAAGGAGGGGACATTAAGCTGGTTATTACACCAGCCCCCAAAGATTTAATATAACATTTTCCTATTTATTGGCTTAACAACTTTGGGAACTTTTGAATGGTTGGTTCATTAAGTTGAGTGTCAAAATGTTTCAACCATAAAATGTCCTAATCTACAGAGGAGGTAATTAGAATATCATCATTGGAGATGTATATCAGTTCATCGGGCATTCTCTTATCCCTTTAGATCCCAGGAACATTTTAACAAAGGGCAGAGTAGGTTGCGCTAAAAATCCGTAAAAGTTGTGAGTTTTAAGTTAAAAACAGTAGTAGAAAGAGAAAAATTTATGTTAACTTCTTTTTAAAAATTTTGTCTACAGTTCTTTTCAATAAGAAATACACATAATTAGTGAATATTATTGTTCTACTACCTACTATTTTTATGCCTTAAAACTCACACCTTTACGGATTTTTAGCGCAACTTACTCCTCCCTTTTTTACCCTACTTTTCCACTACCTAAGCAATGTAATATTAGCATCTTATCTCATGCAAAAAATCTTGATCTGTTTATACAAAATTAGAAGTCACTGGAAAGGAGAAGTTGTTAGGATTTGTGAAATAAATAGAGAAATCATTAAAAAAATATACACCCCTTTACCAAACTTTAAGATATGCTTCGTTAATAATGAATTCTTAGCAACGCCAACAAACGCATTTTTGGTGCTTTCCCTTTAAGTGGCCGTTGAGTATTTAAATATATTTGGATATAAATTGAAGGGGTTGTGGGTATTTTTTCCCCCCTATATCTAACCCATGCAGAAGGGGGGTGGGGGGGGGGGGAGCGTGGGGGGATCCC
>LS050698.1:10029-22158 GCA_900241095.1 Acartia tonsa | reverse complement strand
CATCTTTCTATCTATCTATCCCTAGGGAAAGTGGTGAAGGTATGGCCTATGAAAGTTTCCAAAATGAAGTTCTAACATTGATAATGGACCATCTAGTAACATCAGATCTGTTTGCAACTGATAAAATTCCTCTACCAATAGTTTCAGGTTAGTTCTAATTGAATGACTCATCCATCTATCAATACATCCCACTAATTCATCTATTTATCTGTACTTATTTCAAATTTTCTGAATGTTATGATTGCATGTCTTTTTGGATGTATGTATGATTATAACTTTGTAGCTATAGTATATACCAAGTATATTTATATATATTTTTATCTATCAATAAATATCTGTATCTATCTATTAATAAAGGAGGATCAAGCACGACATTGATGGGAAATGTACACTGAGAACCAAAAAAAAATAGGCAATTCCGAATTTTTAGAATAGCTGTGATTCATTTAAGATGATTTTACTGTAAATATAAAATGTAGATGCATTGCATATTTTGATTACTACTTTCCACTATAATTTTTTTATCAATCAGCACCAATGAAGCACAAGATATCAAAACAATATTTTGGGGAAATACTGGTGAACCAAAAAGATATGCAAATCCAAATAAAAATCAATGTGAAAACGATTTTTTGGCACTTTTCTCCTCTTTTAAAGATGGATTCTGATAAATTAACAATTTTAAAGAGATTCCTGCATTAATTGTTATGAAATGTAATATAAGGTAGTTTTGGTCATTCATTCGATTTGGACTATATCTACCTATCTATCTATCTAGGAGGATCAAGCTCTGCAGTGCAGTGATTGAAAATGTATTCTAACTTGTATTTCTTATTTAATTTATCTTTATGTCTATCTACCTATCTATTGGTCTATATATCTATCTATTGATCTATCTACCTATCTAGGAGGATCAAGCTCTGCAGTTATGAAATTTATTCTACCTTGTATTTCTTATTTAATCGACCTGGTTATCTATTTATCTATATATCTATATATTGATCTATCTATCTATCTATGTAGGAGGATCAAGCTCAGCAGTGATGGGAAATGTATTCTACCTATTATTTCACATTTAATCTTTATATCTATCCATCTATTCACACATAAATACATCATCTATCTAGGAGGATCAAGCTCAGCAGTGATGGGAAATGTATTCTACCTTGTATTCCGAATGGTGGATAAGATGTGGCAGCAGGTTCTGAAGAAAGACCCCAGAGAAATATTCAAATATATCCTACTGCTTATCAATCAGGCATACCATTGTCAATTTAACCATTAACGGTCCGGCAGCACTTTAATCGGCCCTATCAGAGCTAGAAGGCTAAAAATCTTTGTGCATGTTCCCTGTTTGATAATGGATTTCCGAATTTAAGTGAGTCAAAGTCAAATTTCGCTTCCTTCACCCTTGTATTTAACAACCTTTATTTTAAGGTCCTTTTTTACTTCCCCTCCCCTTGGAATACAGAATTAGCGGCGCTGCCGCTGGTTTATAATACTTTATTGACACTTGGTGAAACTGCACAGGCAAAGAAACGAAGTTCCTCCACTTCGCTGGAAGAGATATTCAGTTCTCTGAACAGAACCATCCTGTACATCCTGTCAAGGCCTCTAGAGACACATAAGGACAGACAAGACCTTCTGGAAGTTTTAAGGTAGGATTATTTTCTATCTAGCTATCTTTTTGGTAACTATCCAATCCATCATATCTAGGCTTTATATATCTTTAAGGATAAATTGCACCTTCTGGAGGTTTTAAGGTATAGTTTTCTGTCTATTTTGGTAGCTATCTATTACATCCTGGCCTTTGGACACACACAAGGACAGACAGGTATTATTTTCAATCATTTATATCTAGGTCTTTCACAGAAAAAGATAGACAGGGCATTCTGGAAGTATAAAGGTACAATTTTTTATCTGTTGTTGGTATCTTTAATTTATCTTTCTTTAGGACATGAAGGATACTCTAAAGAGTCCAAGATTAGAGTATGTCTAGCATGCTATTTGTCTAACCTTATATTTGACCTTATTTTGTTATATTTCTATGGATTTATCTATTTTGTTCTTAATTCTGTTTATTAAGAAACAGGATTTTAGTATTTTAGCATGCCGATTCTCTTTCTAGCAATTATCTTTTTGATAATTCTATTATCTATTTATTTATTTATATACCAAGTAAAGGATTGTTAAGGTCTAAACATGCCGTTACAAATCATAAGATCATTCGCATTTTTTTTTATGTTTTTATCCAATTTTTGGGCATAGTCCCTTTCGTGACAACGCCTTTTAAGGGGCGTTTTGTCTTTTTTTTAGATGGCATTTGATATGTTATTTCAGGTCAGGTTAGGTTTTATTAGGTTTGGTGATTGCCCCGCAGGATTAGAGCCCCCTTCGAAAAATAGAAGAACAGCTACTGTGAAAATACGAAGAAATGCCCCTTAAAAGGCGTTGCCACGAAAGGGACTATACCCCAATTTTATACTACTTTTTTATATGCAGAAAGCTAAGCACCAATGGATCAATGCTATTTGGACGAGATAATCCTGAGCTGGAGTTCTTTGGATGTCTTACCTTCTGTCTTCTACATCTTGTACATGGAGTCCAGGTAGATATCTTTCTATCTTTCTTGCTATCCAATTTTATTAATTTTGATTACTTGCTGTCTTGTTGTCTGCCACAGCTAGATATTTTTCTTTTTTTCTTGCTGTCTAATCTTTTGAATACTTTCTGTCCTACATTTTGTACAATGATATCTTTTGAATATTTTTTGTCTTATAAATCTAGTAATTTGAGCTCAGTCAAAGTCAGGATAAAGGGAATGTGATCCTGACAAACAATTCTAAAAGAAAATTTTCCCATAACCCCCTTCCCCTTTTTCTCCCAATCTTACCCACTCCTCTTCAGTTACATAAAAAAAAGAGATATACCCCCACCGTACTTTTAAAGGTTTTGTGATTTTTTGTAGAATTGATTGTTAGAATAGCTAGGCCTGAGTCAAAGTAAATTTATATCTATTTTTCCAGTTTGATATTTTTTATTGCTTGCTTCCGTATACATTTTTTTGGTATATTTATTTCCAGTATGGCTTCGAAACCTATTAATATTTGCTAGATTGGAACCTGAAAAATCATCCAAAAATCAGCGAAAAGCTGTATATAATTCGTGGCGATAAATAACTATTATCGTCCTTTCTATCTTTCCAGTTTATGTACTATATTCATAAAATAATACATAATCAAACACTTTCCTTGAGTCCAAAGTGTAAAAATTAAAATTATCTTTTTATGTAAAATAAATCTTCTAATATACATTCATATAAGGCATAAAAAATGATCTAAAATGAACAACTTAACAATATTAAAGCCAATTTTAAACATATTTCATTAAATTTTTGTATCCTATTATTTGTATGATATTATTACTTGGATGTTGCACCAAATTTTCATAAAGTGATGCTTTGAACTGGCTAAAATAACGTTACCCTTCATCCACCCATTTACTTTATCTCCTCCTTATCTACTGGATGAACGAAATGAGGTCCATGTTAGCAAACTAAATTGACGACAATTTTTCTCCTGTAAATATATCCACGTATTTTATACATAACATTAAAACTTGTTTTAGGTGCCCCTAGAATGTAGTGACGCTGGCACAAGTAGTTCAACAACAAGTACAAGAAGTAGTATTAGCAGCGGGGATGAAGTTGACAGCAGTAATAACAGGAACAAATACTTATAGTAATCTTAAGAGACAGGGATCTAAAGGGATAAGACAATTTGCGATAAATTAATGTACATCCCAAATGATGATATACAAAATTATCACTTCTGTAGCTTACAATTGTTGTTGAAACGTTTGCACACTCAACTTTAAAAATCAACCAATCAAAATTTTATAAGAGTCCCTAAAGTTGTTAGGTCAACGAATAAGAAAGTGTTATTTTAAAACTTTCGGGGCCAGCAATTAAATCTTTAAAAAATAATTTGGGTTGAAAAGCAAAAAAAACAAGGCTCAATAAATCAGATAGTCAACAAACGACCTAAACAGTTTTAGTAACGGCTCTTTTATTATTATTTCTAATTGTCCAAGTCATCTTATAAAAAATACATTACATTTATCAATTAGTTTTCATATGGTTGCTATACTAAATCTAAATTTACCGTAATCAACGTGCAAGGTTTGTAAATTATAGTACAAGTCTAACATGCCAAAAACAGAGGGAAAAACAGGAATCTAAAGGGATTAGTCAATGGCCGACAAATTGATTATACATAAATTTACCCTTTCTGTAGATTACAATTAGTGGTTGAAACACTGGACACTCAAATTAATCAACCAACCAATCAAAATTTATTAACAGTCCCCAAAATTTTTAAACGTTATTACAAAACTAGTTTAATAAACAGCCCAATGTCCCCTCCCGCCCTGGAAAAAAAATAAAAGTATTTGTTTTGAACTAGTGGAGTTAAAGTGGTAACAGGATCAGTAATCACAGATGCTTCCCCAGTGTACCCTACACCACCAGGTATACAATTATACAAAGTTTTGAACTAGTGGAGTTAAAGTTGTGACAGGATCAGTAATCACAGATGCTTCCCCTGTGTCCCCTACACCACCAGGTATACAATTATACAAAGTTTTGAACTAGTGGAGTTAAAGTTGTGACAGGATCAGTAATTACAGATGCTTCCCCTGTGTCCCCTACACCACCAGGTATACAATTATACAAAGTTTTGAACTAGTGGAGTTAAAGTGGTAACAGGATCAGTAATCACAGATGCTTCCCCTGTGTCCCCTACACCACCAGATATCAAATTAAAGTTCTAAGTTTTCAGGAAGAATGGGGACCATTGGCTGTCCCCAAAGTATTTTATACCGTTTTCTTAAATACTTTGGGCACTTTTTTATTGAGTTTTGATTGATTCATTCATTAAGTTGAGTGTCCAAACGTTGCAACTACCTATTGTAATCTAGATTAGAAGAGGTAATTTTGTGTATCATCATTCTATATTTTTCTGTGTGTCAACGTAATGGATTTATTACCACTTAGACCTTACACCATATTATCATGTACTCTAAGAAAGTGAAACTTTTTGCTGGCTAAAATAACATTTCTATTTATTTTCAGATCCACATCAGATCCAGTCAATGCAAGAATGTGTCAATAAAATTTGGGATTCCATGTTTTTCAACAAGAAATCAGCCATTGAGGAGGTCGCTAAGGTTAGTTGAATTCTTTGTTTTGTACATCCCTAATGACGAAACACAAACTTACCCCTTATGTTGATTACAACTAGTGGTTAAAACGTTTGGACACTCAATAAAATTAAAATTAGATTCAATAAAAGTCTTCAAAGATGTTAAGCCAATTGTTAAGAAAACGTTATCATTAAACTTTGAGGACTAAGGAAATAAACAGCCCAATATCCCCCTCAATGTGTGTATGTAGAAAGTAGATACCTTAAGGCCAGCTTCGTTAAAGATACAAAATTTTAGGTGTAAATTTTCTATAAAATTCTTCCATTTGTAAAGGTTGCTAAGGTCTTTAAGTTTTAATCTTTGTTTTTCCATTTCTACCTTCTAAAAGTTAAAACTCAATCTTTCTAAATTATGTGTGATTCAACGTTTTTAAACAAAAATCTTTCTTTTCAATTTGTTTGGCAAGATAAGCGGGGGGATGGGGGATGTTGATTGTGGTAGTAATTTACCCCAAAAAAAACAACTTAAAGTCAACCCATAACCAACACAGAACTAACTTTAAAATCATTTATATGTCTAATCAGCTACCCTCTTTAGGGAACAAACGCACAGACGAACATCTAACTGCTTTAATACTTCAATGTTTTTCTAGGTATCTTTACCCTACGGGAACAAGACCCCAAGTCTAGAAAGTGTGAGAAGCCTGCTGGAAGCCCCCACCCGCCAGGTTTGGAGTCAATACCTGCAAATGGAGCTCACTGCCAGGTTAGTATCTATCTATCTGTCTATTTATTTATCTGTCTATTTATTTATCTATCAATCTATCTATCTATCAATCTATCTATCTATCAATCTATTTATTCATTTATCCATCTATTTATCTATCCATCAATCTATCTATCAATCTATTTATCTATCCATAATTCTATCTATCAATCTATTTATCCATTTACTTATCTATCTATCAATCTATTTATCAATCTATATATCCATCTATTTATCTATCGATATGTTAATATGTCCATTTATCTATCAATCTATCTACCGATAAATCTATTTATCTATTTTTACATCCATTTATCTATCTATCTATCTATTTATTTATCCATCTATCTATCTAACCATGTGTCCAACCAACAATATGGCCATAAATCTATCAATCAATCTTTTCTTAAATATTTATCTATCTATATAGGTATAGGTATCTATTTATTGATCAAGATGCCTAAACAGGGCGATATTGGAGACTTTATTTATCCACATTTATTTTTTTTTATCTTTTCATCTATCTATCTATCTCTCCGTCTATTTATATAAGGCTATCTATTCTAGATCCCCAAATAGTTGGATTAGAAAATTTGATTATGTAATTACGTAGACAATTCATTAATTTTCAAATAACATTTAGTTTATCTAAATATTATCTATTTATGTATCCACTTAACTATCAATTATCTATCCATCTAGATATCAACGCATACCCCCCTGGGAGATCCACACTCACATAGAGAGCAAGATCCGCAAGTTTGCTGGCGGCCTCAAGAGGTTGACCTCCGTCTCAGTACCTGGAACCAGCAAGGTCAAAAAGGACGAATCTAAAAAGGTAACATTTTATAAATCTTAAATAAGGGGAATTGAAGAAAGAGGGGAGGTGTGTGTCGACCCTCCACTTGTAATTTTAGTTTTAGAAAGATAAAATAAAAATATTGGGTATAGGGTCATTTTTCTAGGTCGGATTTAAGTTACCCTCCTCCATAGTTATTCACCTTTCTTGAATCTATGAAAAGCTTTATTGTAAAGGAGGACCATATTTGTTGAGCAGTTAGCGAGATCCTAATAATTTGTTTTTATGTTCAGGTTGAGTTGCTATCCTATCACAAATGTCCAGATATAATGCAAGCAGTAAGGTAAGATTTTTTCAATATTTCCTGTATTAATGTTTGTTTGTTCTTCTGTTGATCTATCCATCTATCTAATCTATACATATCTATCTATTTATCTCTGCATCTATCTAGAAACAACCTGATTGTGGTATCCCGAGTGGTGGACCAGAACATAGACCTGAACTATATCTATCTATCTATCTATATTCTATATATCTATTTCTGTATCTATCTATCTATCTAGAAACAACCTGATAGTGGTATCCAGAGTGGTGGACCAGAACATAGCCCTGAACTATATCTATCTATCTATCTCTGTATCTATCTATCTAGGAACAACCTGATAGTGGTATCCAGAGTGGTGGACCAGAACATAGCCCTAAACGTGCAGAGGAACCAGCACATGTTCACCTTCCTGGAGGAGGTCTGGAACAAGATTGAGTCTCAGCTCACCCAGGTTGGGGTTTTAGAACATTCTAAGGATCCTAAGAGGATATAGGATATACGTCGTCAATTTAGCTTTCTAATATGGGCCTCATTTTTTGGTCAGTTTGTTCATCCAGTAGGAGGGGAGGGGATAGGATAACTTGGTGATTGGTGGGGGTTATCAGTAATGTAGCCCGCGGCGAGCATACCTTATCAGAGTACATGGAAGTCTTGTGCAATATAACAGAGAAAAACCGTACCTGACTAAATAACGATTCACCCCTTTACCCCATTCCCTCCCCTCCTACTGGATAAACGAACTGATCGATGATGTCCATATCCTATTATATAAAGTAGTAAGTGTTTTTTGTCTGTCCCGAATGATCTCGCTGACCCCTGAACCGATATTGTTCTCCTTCACAGTGAAGCTTCTGATAGGTCCTTGGAAGGTTTTAAACTATTTTTGGGGATGTTGTCTTCAACCCCCTCCCCCCCCCAAAAAAAAAAAAAAATTTTTACTCTTTTAAAACTTAAATTTAAAATGGGGCGTAGCCACTAGTACCCACTATAGGAATATTATATAATTTTCACATGTCGTTGTCTAAAGCACAGGAAGATAAAATTTATTTCTTTGTTTAGGAACGGGGGCTATGGGGACCTCACGTTGAGAGTAGACTGGTCAAGTGGCGACTGGATGAATTAGAAGGACCTTTCAGGAAAATTATAGTCAACTAATTGAGCCAGGCTATTATTTCAAAATAAATTTAAATTTTTAAAATTTTGTTAAACATTATAATAAAGTCTAAAGAGCACTAATTGATTTGATTTTGAATATTTTTCATAGTTATTTATCGCATCACATTATAGACAGCTTTCTTATGATCTTATGATTTTTATTAAAATATTCGTGGAATATTGTCTGTAATACGATGATATACATGATTTTTCAGTATGGCTAAAAACCGGTTCTAATCCAGCAGATATTAATCGGTTTTGAAGACATACTGGAAAAAGTTTAAAAATATTATTTTCATTGGGTCAATATGTTGACTTCTGACCAATCCAGAATGAGGAAACGAATGTCACGTGACGACACATTCTACCTGCGGTACCCCTGGAAAGAGGACGGTACGGGCGGGCCAGGGACGGATACTTAAAAATTATTTTGCAGATTTTTGTCAACATATATATATTTTTAAAAGAATAATCTTACAAAAGTTCAAAACTATTATGATTTGTAACGAATTTCAAAATTTTCAAAATTTCATACACTACACTAATGAAAAAAAATGAAAATAAAATAAATATATGAGAATATAAATACAAACAAGTAGGACATGATATTGATATGAAAAATTGTAAAGATTATAAAGGATTTGTTCTAAGGTCTTTAAATAAGATTTTATGTTAACATAGAAATTTATACGGAAAATTTTAAGTATCGGACCGAACAGGTGGTGGGAACGCCATGAGGTACAAACGACCGACAAGCCGGGACAGCCGAGTCTGGCAGCAACAACATCAGAGCATTGTCATTCTGGAAAGAGAAGACAAGGTACCAAAAACACAACATTAAGAAAATATATAAATAAAAGATATTTGCAGGGGTCTAAAGGGATAAGAAAATGGCCGATAAATTGATGTACATCCTATTCCCCAATGATGATGCACAAGATTAACCCTTCTATAGATTACAATTAGTGGTAGAAACGTTTGGACAGTCAACTAAATGAACTAACAAATCAAAATTCAATGAAAGTCCCCAAGGTTATTATGAAAAGTGTGTTTTCACGAAACAATATTTTAGGAGTTGGCAGCCCTGGATTACGACGATTGTGACGTCACAGTGGAAGATCCCGCCATCAGCATGTCATTGGATGATCAGCTCAGACAGGGATGCATCCTTAAAAATAATTTTGTTAATAAATATTTACAAAGTTATCTTATAAACAGTTTATATACGATAAAAATCAGATGAGGTGTCTATTGAAACTAACGTTTTTAAATGTCTTTTGAATTAATTGCACAAATAAAACCTTGTAATATAGTCTCCTAGTTTTGGTAAAAAATGATTTAAGGATTGACTTTAGATAAGCCTGAAGAACAAGTCATCAGCAAACTCTGGAAGAAGACAGACAACCGGCAGTAGTGTTGACCAATCAGAAGACAGTATGGATGTGCAAGGTAATTTTCAACCAATCATACAACAGTATTAACATTAGGACCAAAGGCTTTTGACCAATCACAATTTTTAAATTGATGATATCCAAAATAACCAATCACAGTACAGCATTAATATTTTATTTACTTTTTTAAAAACAAATATTACTTCAAGTTTGAATGAAAAATTATCTAAAGTGTCACTTAGTGACTTTCAAAATCTTTTAATCAAATGCTTTGTTAATGTCGTTTAATTATCAATGCGAAAATTCAATATAAGATGTACCATAAAGAACAATTTTTATTAGAAAATCTTAATTTTTAGCAAATTACAAATAGGACATTAAAAAATTTTCTTAGGCGAAGGAGAGGGAGGAGAGGAGCAATCTCCCGAAGGGGAAGGTGAAACTGGAGGCGGGGCTAGCACTCCCGCCAGCGGTCAGAACACCCTCACCAAAAAATCCCCCCTGGTGGAAGAATTGTCATCCGGCTATCAAACCGTGATGCGAATGGTGGACAAGGGCGAGAAAATCGACGGGATCTACAACTGTGCCCGCATCCTGGGGCTCGACGTGGTCGAGGGCCTGCTGCTGCTCGGCCGTGAGTCATGCTATCTCATCGATGGCTTCACCATAATCAACAAAAAAGAAGTGCATGACATAGACTTTATACCCAAAGATCAATTTAACCCCATTATACCGATCGTACCCGGGCAAACGTCGGGCGTGAAATTGAAACGCAAAGTTTCCAAGTTTACTTATGATAATATAAAAGAAATCCACAAGAGAAGATATTTGCTACAAAATATTGCTCTGGAATTGTTCCTTAAAAATGGCCAAAATTATCTACTCGCCTTCCATAAAAAGGAATGAAATCATCCATTTTTTTATATTTTTGATAGAATAGTCTGATATATATGATTAATACTTTAATTTCATTTCTTTACATTTAATTGGGGACACTGTACCGAAAATTAGATGGTACCCAAAGTTTAATAACTATGGTATCTTATTCGCTGGCTTAATGACCTTGGATACTTTCAATTGAATATTGATTGGTTTGTTCAAAATTCTTTTATCCAAACCTTTCAACCAATAATTTTAATCCATCAAAGGGTTAATAGTTTTTTTTTACCGAATTTACTGATCAATATCTATCCATAAAGATCGTTGGCTAAGGTAAAATTAAAAATGGATAATTATGCAACAGGACCGAACTGTGTTAAACCAAAGAATCGGGGCAATCGTCTCCAACCTGCTAGAAAACACTACCGCCGAACTATTCGTCACCGTTACCGGCTCCGTGGACGGCCATGAGTCGATGATGGGCGGCGGCGGCAGCGGTAGCGTGTCGGGCATCGGCGGAGGCGGCGGGCTGTTGTCGACGCTGATTGGAGAAACCTCGGTGACCGAGAAATGGCTCCGTGGTGATATGACTAACTTTCAGGAATTTATTCAAATTAGATCCAAACATTGGTCTGCTTATTACACTAGTCTCCAAAGTTTTTAAAGACGTTTTCTTATTCGTTGTTTTAGTAACTTTGGGGACTTTTATAGATTTTGATTGTTTGATCATTTAGTTTCCAAACGTTTCAACCACTAAACGTAATTCACAGAAGGGATAAATTTGTTTATCGTCATTGGAGGTGTACATCAATTTATCATCCTTTAAATCTCTGCCCTTGTATAACTAATAATATTTTTGAATTAACACACTTTCTGTAGTATATAATGGAGCTAAACACATTGGCTGGAAGAACTTACAACGATCTCATGCAGGAAACTTCATAATGACGGATAATAAGTACAAAACTAGTTTTAGAATAGCTTCGCTTCTTAAATATATGATCATAATTTAATGTTAATTAGACGAATGAACTTTGAACTGTAAATTATACTGGTTCCAAAAGTTTTATAAACTAGCTAAAAAAAACTTAGAGTGCTAATATTAATTCTTAGTTGGTTGGTTTAAATTAACAGTGTCCAAAATTTTCTACCAATAATATCAATTTCCATAAGAGATAATTTTTTGATAATATTTTGGGATGTACAACAGTTAATCATTCAGCATGGCTTCGAAACCGATTAATATCCGCTGGTTTAGAACCAATTCTCAGTCATACTGAAAAATCATGTACAGCATCGTATTATAGACAATCATCCACGAATATTAAAATAAAAATCACAAAATGAATACCTGATTTGAATCATATAATTTTTTATTTTAATATCCTCGGAATGCTATCTAAAATACAATTCGATAAAAAACTATATTCTTTAGAAAACAGGGATGCCAACATCCATAAAAGCGAAGCACGGAAACTGTAGGACAAACGGACATTAACACTTATATAGTGTCAGAACTGAATAATCAGAATATAAATGTATAAGAGTTGAAGCAAAATTGTAAGTGTAAATTTGTTGAAAAACTGCTTGATACAGGATAATGTTTATGGACA
>LS050697.1:0-10744 GCA_900241095.1 Acartia tonsa | reverse complement strand
TTTTTTTTTGTCTATAGTTCTTTTCAATAAGAAATACACATATTTAGTGAATATTATCGTTCTACTACTATTTTTAAACCTTAAAACATACATCTTGACGGATTTTACCAGAAACCTACCCCTCTCTTTTAATTTTCTTTAAAAATAAAATTTTAACAATACTCGTAAAGAAAGAAAGACAGACCTAGACAGAGGGAGTTATAGAGTAACCTCTCTACAAAAATATTCTGTCTATAAAATTATCTTTGTGAGAAAATAATCATACTTGAGTGCTAAAGAGGTATCTCTGAGACATTCTTGGTATCTTTCTTGTCTATACAACACTGCACTTCTACAAAAAAAAACAGCATTAATCAATGATTCCTAGTCCAAATATGTATGAAATTCGTAATACAATATCATATAATTTGTATTGATTGTCAATCAAATTAATAAATTTTTTAATTTACAGTCCAATATATCAACGAATAGATTATAAAAAGTAAGTTTTTATTTGTTTCAAGAAAATAATTGGCGTTCTCCTCTTAAAACAACTATTTTATAATAGGTTAGGTTTAGGCTAGGGAGCCTAGCGCTGTGGCAAGGCAGGCGGTGCCGAGCGCCGCGGCCAGAGTTCATAGTTCTGGGGCGAGTTATTTACCTATTTGCAAAAGCCAGTGCCATATCCTCCCCCTGTTCATCTCTGGGATCTGCTGAGGCTGCCAGTAAAGCTTTATTATAACAATCTAGAGCTTCCTAGACACAATTAAGAATGCTACTTTTATAGAAAAAACATAGGGAACATTTTTATCGCTATTTTGATAACTTTTTTTTAATTACGTTTCTTTGTTTACTTTTCATGGGTTTTTGAGTTGTGTACCATTTCAGTAAAAATAGGAATATGTATGTCCACTAAATAACATGCAAAAAAATATAGTCAGATAAGACGATAGATCATATATTAATTTCCATTTCCATTGATGATAAACAAATTACCCCTTCTGTAAATTAAGAATATTAGTTGAAAAGCTTGGAAGACTAATAAAAATTCAATAAAAGTGCCCAAGGTTTTTGAGCCAACGAATAAAATAATCTGGTAGTAAAAACTTTGGGTACTAGTGTAATTTATAGTCAAACGTCTCTCAACTTTTCTGAATCAAAGTAAAGTTTCTATTTACCTCGTCATTGATAATGGAAAAGGCAGAATTACCAGCGTCCCGCATTTGTCGGCTGTAAACGTCGTCTTTGTCTGTCTTCTTTGCACTTATTCTTATACTCTAGAATAAAAATAATATTATAGTTCTAATTTCTTTTAGATATTTCTTTCAATTTTTTGTGCTACAAATTTATCTGTATAGTAGATTTTAAAGATTATCCTTATAATAAAGTAACAGGATGTTTGTCTGTCTGTTTGTTTGTGACGAAGGATATCGCTAACCGCTGAACCGATAAGGTTCCCCTTTACAGGGTAACTTCTCATAAGTCCTGGAAATATTTATAACAATTTTGGTACAGGGGTAACAACACCCTTCCAAGGTAAATCACCTCTAGAAAAAATTACCCCTCCCCAACAAAAAATGAATCCTCAAACCCAAAAATTTTTTACTTTCTAAATCTAAATAAAAATAAATTTGTTAATGAATTCTACTCCTCCCTCCCCCCTCCCCCCATCCCATCTATTCAAGTGCTCCAAGAGACCTCTAGGGGAGTAGCTGCAAATTATGTTTATCTATAAATTTAAACATTTATCTTGATCTTAATAAACTTACCCTCAACAGTGGATAATATCCTTCTAGCTTGTAAATAAACTTCAATCTTTCTTCTGCTGTTTCTAGTGCACTTAAAATAACAGTATATGTGAAAATCAAATAATTAAATATTGAAATAATAGGATCTATTTTTCTGAATTAAATTTATTTCCATTTCAAGGCAAAATAAATTTAAGAATTTAGCTGCAAATTACCTGAACTTTTTAATATTTTCAGTCTTCAAGAAAGAACCTATTAATTGCTGTACAGAGGCATTCATCTAAGTTATGAAATTCATAAATTACAAATAATCAATCTATTTATTAGCACTCTTATTTGGGGAAGAGTTGGTTCATATAGACTCATGCCTATATTTAGGGGGGCATTATACATTAACAGTAGGGCCCCATATCGGACCTTTGTCGCTTAATCGAGGGGGGTGGGTATGATGGAGAGGGGGTTGAACGCCCCCTGTTATCTCTTCTCCTATTAGAGGCTGAGCTAGAGGGCTAAAAATGGCACATGTTTGATAAAGAATTTTCGACTTTTTACTTAACAATCTTGGCTTTTAGGTCTTTTTTTAATAAAAAATTCAAAAAGCAGTAATTTTCTTACTTTTCAAGCTAAAAATACATTTATTTCAGAAAACTATTTCTATATAATTTGTATATCAAATTTTGCAAAACATAAACTTAGGCGACGGCGGCAGTCTAAGAAAGCTGCAAGTCGGCGAGAAATCAGCGGCGGATTTTCATATGTCAGGGTTAGGGTCTAGTTTAGATGTGAATTTTAAAGTATAAAAATGAGGTTACCTGTTCTTCATTCATCTGATTTTCACCCTGAGCCGCCATTTGTTGGCCAGCTAACTGATTAGCTAACATCAAAAGCTTCTCCTCGCTCATATTTCCCAGATTTCCCAGAGCGCCTAGTTGGTCCATTTTTATTTACTTTATATAGTCTATCTGTATCATATAAAATCTCATTATATATTTACTAACGACTTCGCCCCTAGCCTCTATGCAACCACTAATTTCAAATTGATTTAGAAAAAAACTAAAAAAATTGGGGGGGATTTTTTTGTTTTTTGGGGGGAGTTGGGGTGTCCCACCCCCCAAGAAAATAGCTTAAATCCACCACAGGACCAGAAGGTATATACTCTGAAGAGTAGAATCCGATCGTTTCAGAAAGACATCAAGCTACTTTGTATTATAGATATATCTGTCACAACTATGGTTATTGTTATTTCTATAGTTAAATTATTTGATAACCTTTTTTTGTAGACAAGATATTTTAGTTTGAATAGCCTAATGTAAAACACGGATGAAAACGATATAAATAAAGTAATTTATAAAATGAAATTGGACGATTAGAAAAATATGTTTTGAAGAATACTTGATACTTTCACTCAAACTTTATTTATTAATTTTTTTTACAATAAAGAACATATATTAAGCTTATGCTTAAACCTAAAGGTAACTCTATGGGGAATACTATTTCTGCGGGGCTCTTGGAACAATTAATTGTCCTGACCTAATCAAAGCATCAACATTAATTCTCGTAGAGTGTCAGAACTGATTATGAAAAATATAAACATAAAAGTTATACAAAATTATACGTATATTTGTTGCAAAACTTTTCAAATACAGAATACTCTTTAAGGACATTGTTGTAATAGGAATCAGTGCTCCAAAAATCAGATCAATCGGATTATTATATCTCATAAAAATTTATTGTTAAAAAAGTTAAAAATCAACTTGTTTAAAATGGACGTACGGACATTCTGGTAATTATTATAGAGCTGCTACGCTTTCCAAGTCGGACCTAACTACTACAGGAATCATCATGCAAAGTTTGAAATCGATAAGACAACTCTAACATGCCTAAATTAACGAAAAATGTTATCCGTAACGGACGGACGTACGGACCGACCCTAATAATAGAAAAGATTCGATTTTAAAAACATCACTGTAACTCTAGATAAACTTAACAGTTTACTGAACTGATGTAAATATAGGTGAAAATTTTACAAATAAGTCAAACGCACATGTGTTTGTAAGCTTTGAAATAGTATTCCCACAAAACATAATTTATATTTTATTTTATGAGCGAAACTAAATATTTGTAGTAAATGATTTATGTTTTATGCCATTTCTAAAAAAATATTAAGAAACATATGATAAACAGGAATTTTTGCGCTTTTTTAATTTTAATAATATTATATTTTATCATTGAAAAATTGTAGAAATGTAGGAATACCTTAAGAAAGCTTTCGCAAAAACTTTCCCTGTACAGAAATATTTTACTTACTATACACTATTTCACCTAAATATTTCTTTATGTACTTTCCTTTTTTATTCCCCCTACTTAAATAACTTGAATTAAAAAAGCAACTATTTTTTGTAAAAAAAGTTTATTAAAGTCAAAGTTGTCAAATAACAAAGATGTCAACATCAATAAAAGCGAAATCAGAAGAAATATAAACAATCAATAACTCTTGTATATTGTCAACTTAATAAAAAGAACATGATGTAAGTCTAGATAATATTGTTCAAGAATTTGTTGTTAAATTGCTTAAATACAGAATCAGTAAAAGGATACTTTTATTTTTAGGATTTGATTATTGTATCTTGTTGTCTTGGCAATCCTTATTGCAAAAATCAGAGTAATAGGATTATTATGTCATACAAAAATTTGTTGTTAAAAAAAGTTTTTAAAAATATACTTTGGCTTATGTTATGTAAGATTATATAAGATCTACAGGTATAACCAAATATTTTTTTTTGTGTAGTTGAGTTTATGAGAGAAACCAGAATAAAATATGTAGAATAACCAATGGCTTTCAAGGAAAGGTCCAGTAGTCTTTAAAAACATGATTTCTGAATTTTGTTTCGAAAAACCTCATAAAATATACCTTATAATTATAGTTAAACGGTTTAACAAACGAAAATATTCGTTCAAGGACATACTTAGATTTGGGACTTGAAAATAGAGATGCTTCACTTAGAACAATGTATCTGATTGTTCTAGGAATCAGATTGATAAGACAATAATATCATGCAATAATTTATGTCGGACTTCGGGTAACGATAATAGAGTTGTTACACTTTCTTTATTTTCTCTAATTGTTACAGGAATCATCATCTAAAGTTTGAAATCGATATAACAAATCTAATATGCCTAAATTAACGAAACAGACAAACTCTGCAATAACGTTTAGATTCTAATTCTAGAAAAGCTTTGCTTTTAAAAAACAATTATAAAGTTAAATTTTAACCGAACCTATTCATAAATAATGAAACTAATAAATAAAATAAATGCAAATTTTATTCATTTATTTTATCAGTTTTTTTGAGGTATCTTCTTGATTTAAAGATTTGTTTCCAGACAAAAGCATGTACTATTTTTATGGGATTTACAAACTTGTATCTGGGCGATATTTGTGCATTTTTATTCCGTAGCTACTCTTTAGCGTAATATCATTGGTGCGTATATAATTATATAGACATTGAATTGGTTACAGGGAGGGAGTTAAAATTGGTTTGTTTATCACACTAATTCCCTAAGTTTTCTTATTCGTTGTCTTAACAACTTTAGGGAATAGTATATAATTTTGATTGGTTGGTTCAATAAGTCAAGGCCAAACGTTTTAACCACTAATTGTAATCTACAGAAGACGTAGTTTATGTATAATCATTGAGGATGTACAACAATTTATCGGCTATTGTATTATCCCTTTAGATCCATACCAGGTTATTAAATTGTCTAAAATCAAACCTTCTACTTCTATGTCAAATGTAAAACATAATATATTGTTTGAGCAGGGAGTATGTCTTGTTCTAATAGTTACACTACATATATAGGTCAACTTCTAAATTGATTAGAAATTCATCAAATATATATTCAATTTTTTTATATGGAATGTTGTTTTCTCTTTACAATCGTTTTTCTTATATAAATGTCCTTGTTTAAGTAAAGCTATAGCTGCACCCATTTTTGGTGTTATTGTTGATCTGGTCTTAAAAGTAATTACATTTCCATCCATTAGTAGCGGAGCTGTTTGAAGTATAAATAAAAAAATAGTTTTCATAAAAGTTTTGCAATTAATGTACAAATGAAGCATCTTACAGTGCCTAATAAAAAATTACGTCATACAATTCAAATGGCCAATTATAGGCCTCAAATGCATTTTACCATTGGTAAATTTCAATGTCAATTGGCCTGTCATTGGTCATTTGTAATGTATAACGTAATTTTTTTTATTAGGATGCTTGTTTTTATGTCTCTCTCTCTCTCTCTCTCTCTCTCAAAATGTTTGCATTTTTGCATTAGTTGTAATTTGCGTCTACGGATTTATGTCGGCTTGAATTTGCAAACAACTTCTATTTTGGCAGATGCGGCTGTAAATTGTCTAATTGTTGTACTTTCGACATTTATGTTTTTATTGTGTCAATAAATTAGTGTGTAGTTAAAATTTCATTAGACTATCGATATTATGTCAGACATATTTTTATGTCATATAATTGACAAAAAGTTGTCCCAAAAGTTTTTTTAAAAAGTTTGTAGTACTTTCGTCAGTCACAGCTTCTTTTTAGAAGAGCCATACAGACGTTATAAAACCTCGATATAATGCACTTTTGTCAAAAAAAAGGCTTATTGCAAGTTTCGAGTGTAGAAATAGGTTACTTGTAGAATATATTAACTTATTTGAATATGCAAGTTTATTATTATTTTTACAACGCAGTAAATAGGCTTATCGTCTGGAACATTATTTATGTGCTATTTGAATTTTCTTTACTGCTTTCTTTTTGCAACAACTTTAGTTATATCTTAGATTTTATGAAGCTAACAACTTTTAATAAGTTAGGTAAGTTAAGATAATATAACTACATAATTTTTTATCAATTTTTGATTCATAGTACTTTGATATGTCTATTTAAAGCTATTTGCTATTTTATAAGATAACTAGTAGATAATATTATCCTCCTTGGAAACTAAGGAGGGGGGGGAAAACATTCGACTGTTGATTATAACAATACCCTTAGTTTTTTTCATCTGTTATCTCATTCATGGAATTGAAGTTTGAGTACAATATTATATTTTAGACAATGAGGCAATTAGGAATTCTTCTCGTATATGGGTAAGTACTTTTAATTAAATCGCGTCTGTGGCGTAACACTGTGCATCTGTAAGATGATAGGTTATAATCTTATCCTAACTCCACGTCAAAAACAAAGACGTTAAAAATGGGAGACAGAAGTTAGATTATTGGAAAGGCTTTGGCCAAAAACAGGCTAATTCCTTTACTATGCACAATTAGGACTTCCAGACAAAGGTCGTGCAATCAAAGGATTGGTTGACTGAAGGGCGTTTGACCATGAAACCAGGCAAATGATCTTGATTCAAAATTCTCAATATTTTTAAAGAATGTTTATTCATTTTATTTTCATCATATAAATCTTGATGTGAACTAACATTAACTCCAGGAAGGTGCAAATTTAATTCAAAATTTACACTAAAATCTATTTAAGTACCTTGTTGACAATTTCTAAAATCGACATTTGATTTTATAGAATTAGGTTCTTTTTTGATTCCTTTAAAGAAGTATTTTTGTTAATAACATGCCAAATTAGATATAGGCTTATTAATCATAGGTCTCTATTGAGGTTTTTCTATGTCTAACCCATGCGGGGATTCACAACCTGTAGGGCCAATACCTTCGGTACCATTTATCCAATGTTACATCTTTTCTACCTCTTTTCTATTCAATTCAAATTGTAAAAAGTGTTTTTCAAAGGCTGATGGCTGGAGTGTTTGGAAATCCACAATCAGCAAGAGCAATTTCTAATCCCAATGTCGAAGGGTTCGATTTTGGCAGGTAAGTTTTCTTTAAACAAAATATTTTAATATTTCTTTGTCAAGCTTATAAACATACAACTACTGGTATATTTTTACAAATATATTTTTTAAAGTACTTTTTTTCAATGTTTATTTTTATTTCCTCTTTAAACAGAGCACTTTCAGCAGCCTCAGCAGCAGCAAATGCAATTAGAGAAAGTGGAATTCTGAACAATAGACCAAGTGGAAGAAGGCCAAGTAACACTAGACCAAGTAACACAAGACCAAGTAACACTAGACCAAGTATTAGCAGACCAAGTGTTAGCAGACCAAGACCAACTCCAAGAAAAAATATAATTACCAGGCCTAGCAGCAACACAGTCTCAAATATTCAGTCGAATGTTCCCCGTGGAAATTCAAACATCAATAATGCAAGACCTGCTCCCATCAGCACCAGTCAAACTGTGGTGTCTAATAAAGATAAAGTAATTGAAATCATTATAGATCTTGTTGGAAAAGTTGTAGAAGAAATTGAACAAGATATATGTGATGCTGTCAATGGAGGCACTGCAGTTAGTGGAAGCTTAGGAGATGTATGTGAAGAAAATGTTGATTCTGGATGTACAGAAAGTAAACCATGTATAGCATATCAAGTAGCTGGCGAGCCGATAGAATCTACATCAGGAATAGTAAGTTTTTTTTTATATAAAATATTTAAATATATATGTATATATAATGTATAATTTTAGGGAGGCAGTATCTCTATCAAAGTGAAAACAAAGTAAGTTTTTAAAACTTTAAGATTGGAAAAGTGTTGCAGCATATTATATATGCTGTTTTTTAAAAGGGTTAATTTAGGTTTAGGATGTATTAATAAGTGCTTCTATAGTTAGGTTATTATAGCCTTATTTAAAGATGAAATAAAGCCCTATGCAGGGGTGAAACAATTAGGAAATCTAAAGTATTTAAACTTATGCTCATATTTAGACAGTTGAATATTTTCTTTTGTATATTGGCATTTTCAACACAACAATAAAATTGAAATTAATTTTAGCACTGGGATTTTCACACAGAGTTATACTTTAAAGGTAATACTTAATTGGAAAAATCTAATATTTTTTAAAGTACTATCGGGGAGGGGCTTAAAAATATCAAAACCCTACACATACTTATTTATAATAGTAAAATATCCTAAAACCATTCCAAAACCAAAAGAAGCTTCACTGTAAAGGAGAACCATATCATTTCAGTGTCGCTACAGACAAAAGAGCATATTATTTTATATAATAGAATATGATTATTTAATTTTTTAAAACTATAAATTGTATTTTTTTATCAGTATAAAAATAATAATGATTTATTTTTAACTAATTAAGCGCTATACAGACTATTCAGCAAACTGTGTAAGAAATTTTACAACAAATACCACAAGATTCGAGGTAGTTTTCTTTCAATATTCATTTTAAATTTTTGGACATACTTCTTTTTAAAACAAGGATGACAACACCCATAAAAGCTAAGCTCTGAAATGGTAGGACAAACGAACATTAACACTTTGAGAGTGTCAGAACTAAATATTCAGAATATAAATGTAGAAAAGTCAAAACAAAATTGTAATTAAATTTGTTGATTTAAAAAAATGCTTAAATACAGGATAATGTTTAAGAACTTACTTATATTGAATATTGAATATATTATAAATATATCACATAAAAATTTGTTTTTAAAAAAGTTAAAAATGATCATGTGTAAAATGGACGTACAGATATCATGATAACGATTATAGAGTTGCTACGCTTTATAAATCGTACCTAAGTAGTAACTACTACATAAATTACCATGAAAAGGAGAATTCGAACATGCCTAAATCAAAGAAAGCTATCCGTTGGACGTACAGACCACCCATAATTATAGCTTTGTTTTTTACAATGAACATAATTTCATTTTCATGTAAAACTTTAGAACTCTGGTTTGAATACTAACTTCGACAACAAGTGGGACACTCGCCAATGCTGCCTAGAGGAAACTTGTGAAGAATGTCCTTACCTACATCAACAGTTTTGGTCAAACAGGTAAGTTTTTACATTTATTTTTCAATTTGTATGCACATGTTGAAAATCTAATAATTTTATTTAGAAACTAGCGGTTGAGACTTTAGGATCTAGGGGCTCTAAATTCGAAGGAATATACAAGAAAGACAGTAAAAATAGCCTAAAACCATATCCAGACTCATTTATAAAAATAAATAGCCTAAAACCATACCGGTACCTAATAGAAGCTTCACTGTAAAGGAGACCCGTATCGGTCCAGTGGTTAGCGAGATCCTTTGCTACAGACAAATATATTACTACTTAATAGGATAAAAGCAAATTATTAAAAAGATGTAGAATGTTAACTATGTTGTTGTTTTTTCTAGAATAACAATTGATGACCTGTCCTCTAGAGAGTGTGGAATAAAGTGAGATTAACAATTAAATATATTAAATTATATTAAATATATTAAATATTATAAATTACCATTTTTTATACATTAATTTTGTTTTAGGAAACATTGTTGTCCTAGATTCATTGTAACAGGTGAATTACATGGTTTAACTGCTAGGGATCTAGAGGGATGAGACAATGAACTATAAAATGATGTACATTTCAAATGATGATACATAAAATTACCCCTTCTGTAGATTATAATTATTAGTTGAAACGTTTGGACACTCAGCCAATCAAATTCAATAAAAGTCCCCAAAGTTGTTGAGCAACTTTGGGGACTAGTGTAATAAACAGCCCAATTTCCCCTCCCTCCGTATTAAATGCAAAATATTTTTAATCCTTTAATTTGATTTTTAATTATCCTTTTTAATCTATCCCTAACCATTCAAGATAAACCTTAACAGATTATACTTAAACACGGATGACAACATCCATAAAAGCAAAGCACTGAAACGGTAGGACAAACGGACAATAACACTTGTATAGTGTCCGAACTTAATAATTTATATGAGTTAAAGCAAAATTGTAAGTAAATTTGTTGAAAAACTGCTTGATACAGGATAATTTTTATGGACATACTTACATTTTTAGGACTTGATTATAGAGTTGCTTCGCTTAATACATTATACTTTGTTGTCCCAGGAATCAATATACCAAAAATCAGATCAATCCGATGATTAGATCACATAAAAATT
>LS050690.1:0-11737 GCA_900241095.1 Acartia tonsa | reverse complement strand
ATATTGTACCATGTCAAAAAGGAATGTTTCAGCAAAATAATTTTGCAAAAATAGATTAATCAATCTTCAGATATTTTACAAGATAACAAGGTCTATATTTTCCATAAGTACCACGCAAAGCAAGCTAAAAATATATTCAAAAAAAGTAATCTATAATTAGGTAATCCTTATACAAAAGTTACAGGATGTTTTTAATCGCTGAACCAATATGGTTCTCCTTTACAATGTAGCTTCTTAAGGGTATTGGGAAGGTTAATAACTATTTTGGAGAACGGCACTAGAAATCTGTTTTGAAACTTAAATTGAATTGGAAGGGAGGGGGTGTCGACTTCCCCTCCCTCCACTGCTAGACTAATTGTAAGAAGACACACATGGTTAGCTTATAGAGTAGCTGCGCTACTAAAAAAGAAAAAAAGTAATGTGAAATGTTAAGACAGACAGTTTATTTCAATAAATTTTATCTTCAGTCACTTTTTATTTGTTTCAAAATAGACGGTACTACACTTTTATTTCTATTATCATTATTAAATAAAGGTATAGGATGTATGCTTGTCTGTTTGTTTGTTTGTCCGTATGACTGGTTATTTGTCTGTCTGTTAGTCTTTTAAAAATTTATTCAGCCAATATAGTCATAAATATTAACGCAGCTAAGTCACTACAAAAGAGCAGAAAAGAATCTGCTAGCAGACAAAAAAGTTCCCAAACACTTGATCCAGGTATAAATAAGAATATAAGTAATTCAGCATATAAGGAGTGTTGCAGTCACCAAAGTAAATCTAACTCAACTGCGCTTTTTTATTTACTCTCCTATTAAATAAATTATCAAGATATCGCGGTTCAAACAAACCAACTAAATAAATTTGTAATTTTTAGCAAATAACTTTTTATTATTTTTAAATTTTGATTAAAACCTTGATGAAAAATATATAAACTGCAACTTTAAGCATTAAAAAAAGGTATTGTTGCCTTAGGGAAAATAGTATAATATAAGCAAATATATCTTACCCCATTTAACTTAATCAAAAATTTGCTAAAATCTAGGCACACCTATGGTATTGGTATAGGGTAATGACTATGGGGAAGTAACTGCAGTAAAAAATTGAATAATGTAAATGTAAAGAGAGGAAGGCAACATTGTTGATGGTGAAAACAATCAGGACTAAAAAATAAATTTTTATAAGTTCTTATTTTGCTCAAATAACTGAAAAATATTCTCAAATAAAAATTTTCCAATTTAGCTTCGAAACTTATAATATCCGGTAGATTAAAACTGGTTCTCAGCCATACTGAAAAATCATGTATAGCATAACAGATAATTTTTTCACGAATATCAAGAAAAATTAAAAATTAATACCAGTGTTGTTAGCCCATTCCTTCGGCCTCTTGGGTCTAACAAAACTGGTTTCAATCTCATAATTTTTAAATTCAATATCCGGGGAAAGGTGTCTATGATACGAAGCGATACTATTATCACAATTTTAAATACAAACAATTTGAAGTTATAGAGTGTCCTTTTAATGAGAAAGAAGTTGTAGTATAATTGAAGTAGAAGTTATACTGCAATGTGTTTATTCTAAAACCAAATTTTTAGACGTGTTCCCCCCAATATACATCAATAATTGGGAATAGCTAAAATCTCCTTTAAATTATAATACAAATTTGCCTTTACACTTGAATAGTCAAATAACTAAAGAATATAATGGAAAAAAAAGTAAATTTTTAAAAATTAATGATGAAATTTTTTTATGCTTATGGATTTAACCCAACCCCTTTCCTTTCTTTTACATCAAACTTTCTCAACCCTGAAAAGTTGGGCGCCTTTCCGCACATTAATCGGTCGGGGGAGGGGCGTTGAACGCCCTTCTGTTAAACTCAACTCCTATTAGAGACGGAGGGCTAAAATTTCTTGGACATGTCCTCTGTTTGGTAAAGAATTTCCGACAATAAGATAATAAAAGTCATATTTCGCATCCTTGACCCTTTTATTTAACCACATTTGTTTTTAGGTCCTTTTTTACTTAACAATTTTAAACAGCTGTAGTTTCGTATTTCGTATCTCGTATCGTAAGAACTCTAAATATGTTATTTTTTTCTAACTTTACTTCTTGTGAAAAAAGTTTTTTCTTGTTATGTGTAAACACCAATTTTTATAACCTTTCAATTATACGAGTAACTTGGGCTCTCAGTAAAGTTACAGGAAAATATTAAATTAGGTTAATTATAATCTTTAAGAAATTATTGACTTTAATATACTAAAATTATGGTCTATGAATTAGTCGTCAAAGTCATGATTTCAAGGTTTTCTTTAACCTATGGCACTTGGTTTTTTTCAATTTTTAGAAGCAATAAACCGCAAGGGTCATTGGGGATAAGACAATGGACAATAAGTATATAAATCTGTACTGTTGATAAACAAAAATAACCCCCTCTATAGAATAAATTTATTGAAGTTTTATTGTTTTAATTCTATTAATGTAAAAACTTTTCAACTAATAAATTTAATCTACAGAAGGGGTGTTTTGTTTGTCATCATTGAGGATGTACATTAATTCAATAAAGATCACGAAAGTTTTTGGGATAATAATAGGATTTCCTTGATTCTCAACATTTTTTTTGAGGGGGGGGGGAGGGAATAATTCATATATAGGGGCGATTTCTCTTGGGAGGGTAGTGGTACCCTCCCACAAAATAGTTATAAACCTTTCCAGAGTCTGTGAGAAGCTACCCTTTAAAGGAGAACCAGATCTGTTCAGTAGTTTTCGAGATCCTTTAGCACAGATAGCAGACAAGCATTCTGTTACTTTATTATAAGGATAGACCACAATTACTCTGCAATAACATAAATATATTTATTTGTATGCATTCATCAATAAAGAAAATCCATCTCATGATTATTAATGCCTCATTATCAATACTAAACATGGTTAAAAACATATAAGAGCATTATGTCTATTTATAGCAAACATTAAGAGTAATGTTGTATAATTTATGTGGGTTCATTAAAAAAAGTTTATCTTAAATTTTGGTTAGTTTGTCCAACTGTAGATGTGTAACAAATATTAATCCTCGTATAAAAGTAACCAAATGACTTTCTGTGTGTCTGTATATTTGTCTGTATTTAATGAAAGATTTTCTAACCGCTGAACAGATATGGCTCTCCTGTATGGTTCTTAAAATGCAGCTTCTCATAGGTCCTCAAAAGTTTTTTTACTTTTTTGAGAAAGGACACTCCTCCAAAGATAAATAGCTCATAGAAAAATTAATTCCCTCAATTTTTTTACTTTTTCTTTTTCAAGCTAAAATTAAAAATTGGAGGGAAGGTCAATTTACCACTTTTCACCACTTCAAATGCTCATAGAGACCTCTAAGGGGCGTATCCGCTAGTTATAGTTACTTTTAAATTAAGTTTTTTTTTAAATTCAAGCTAATGATTCCTGTAACATGCATGAAGCTCATTAAGTTTTAGCAGAAAGTTTAAAACTGAGTTCGAGAAGCACCTACACCTTAAAATAATGTGTTACACATAGATTTAAAATGTGGTTACACATGGACAAACAGACAAACATTTGAAGTTCATTGTTTTAGATGTCCCAAAAGACATAGAAATGACGAGAAAGCACTAAGAAAATTTTTTAATTTGTTAAAAATGATATGTCTTTTTTCATAACAATTTACAAATATCCTCTTTTAAAGTTCTTTATGACTTTGCTTTCCTTTTGTAATAACCAATAAGTAAATAAAATTTCATATGTGTTGATATTAAATTATTTATTTAATTTTATGTTGGTATACTTGTATGTAGGTTGTGTGTATAGTTTTGGATATAGAAAACATGGATATTATGACAGGAATAATTTTGTCCTTAATTTAGGCTGCTGCAATTGTCCGTCTCATTCATGGGTCAGTTCATTCCTCCAGTAGAGGGGCAGAATATGGGGTTATTGTTATATTAGCCAGCTGGAAGTAGTATACTATCAGTGTATGCAAGAATCTCTTACACTACTATCCATGTATTTCCTATCTATTTATTGTTTTTACTAATGGGTGTGTGTATAGTAATGTTTTTGTGTATTTATTTTGGTACTGAAGTGAGTGTTTAGGGGAAAGTTTTTTATGCTTGTTAATGATGTATAAATCTATTAAATTTTGCTTTATTTTTCTATGTATTATTATATTTACAATGATTCTTAAATTCATTTTACTTTAATTTTACTAACAATTTTGGAGTACTTGAAAAAAAGTATTTTGGTTTCTTTATTCTAACATGTATAGGACCCGCAGAAGTAGGGCAAAGAGAGAAAACTATACTCACTTTTTTTGATTTTTTCAATAATAAGTGAGGAAGGAGGTTTCTGGGCTCATTAGGCGTTTTAAGGGAAAGTGTCACATTTTGAAAGAACTATATCTTCATCTCCCTGTCTGTACAAGGAAAATTGGAAAAATATAATACCTGTAAATAAAAACTATTCCTTAGTATTGAATAATAGAATGTGGATACAAGATTATGGCAAAATTGGAAAAGGGATTTCAAATAGAATTGGATTTTCTTATCTTAATCTCTTCTACATTGCAGGGCTTGTTATGGGTTACCAATGCAGGTTGAGTTGGAACTGAAATTGTTAATAACCTTAAGGGTGAAGGAATATTCAATTAATACGATTGAATAAAAAATTATGATCAATGATCATAAATCATTTAAGAAAAAAAAAATGAAAATTTGATGCTAATTGCGATGAATTGTTTTTTTTTTGAGTTAGATGCTTTTGAACAAATATAATTTTTCACATTCAGTTTATTAAATGTGATATCATAGATTGTAGAACATTTTTATACACTAATTTTTTGAGGATTTCATTCCTTAATGTTTTGTGACTACTCATTGTTGAATTTGACTATGTACTGAATGTACATCTCTGTAAATATGTATGAGAGTATCACTTAATTTCTTTTTGCTTCCATCACAATTACAATAAATATTTTTATAGTCTAAAATATTCACTACCATCATTGTAACAATCTGAAAAGAGTACAAAATTACTGAAATGTAAAAAATATAAAAAATTACCAAATATTTCACATAAATATTCCTGATTTCTTCTTTTGCAATATCACAGACAAAATATGACATAATAATACAATTTATATAATATATAGATATATAAAAATTTTCAACAAAGTACAATAATACTCTTATGAAACATTTTATTGGTATAGATTTAGTTTTAAATCACGACATTGAATCATCAGATATTTTTATCTTTTGTAATTATCATATTTTTGGAATTTTAGATGTCACATCTTTATTTCCGAGTTATAATGTTATATAAGAGTGTTAAAAAAATAATTGCTCACAATTTCATCCGTATTAGTACTTAAAATCATGGAGAATTTATAATGTTTAGAGTTTTTGATGATTCATGGAAAGATATAGACCATAGACACATTAACCAGGTTTCAAACTCAATCCTATATGATATGGAAAAAAGACATGAAACCTTGAAACATGATGGCTCTGTCCGTTTTAAGTTCTCAATGTTTAACAGGCCTATCTGTTTGGTGCAAAATTGTCTAGGATTGGGTTAGGAACCTGCTTAAGGTGTCTATAGAAAGGTATTTACAATTACATAATTTGTCATTGAAATTCTAAAATAATACATACACAATGATTATTATCTCAGTAGAGTCTGTTCTTTCATTCTAAATCAATCCAAACTCTAATTTACA
Source organism: Acartia tonsa (assembly GCA_900241095.1). Lineage (NCBI taxonomy): Eukaryota > Metazoa > Arthropoda > Copepoda > Calanoida > Acartiidae > Acartia > Acartia tonsa. The sequence continues at coordinate 6,013 of LS050690.1, read as the reverse complement.
ACCAATGCAATTGCACAGCCCTTTGATCTAAAAGTACTCAATAGGATGAGAATGAATACTACCTGTTTTCAGCCAAGACATTCTCATAGTTTATTATTAATGTCAATTCTCATATTGTCTAATGTCTATTAGAAATATTTTTTGGTAAGAAAAAACCGTCAAACACTGAACTTGATCTTTTTTCCATGCACTTTTGTGTTGCATATATAGTGGTGTGTGCAACACAACTTTACATAACCATTTATATTTCCTCTTGAAAAGACACTCTTAATATATTTTGTGTCATGTTTAAAACTAAAGTAAAAAGTTATTAGAACTCTAAAATATAATATGAAAACAGTAAGACCAATCAGTCTAAAATTTTCAGGTTTAATGTTATTTTGTTATATACATCCCCCCCCCCTTAAAAAAAACTACTTTTCAAAATTGTTTAAATTCCATAAAAGAATTGGACAGGTGGATATCAAAGTTAAATGAATTTTGGAACCCCCTAACAGTTCAAGTGTCCCTTTTTTGTAGTAACAATATTTTCAATATATATAGAATATATACATAATATAACATATATTTTATTCATATATAGGATGCATAAGAAAGATTTAACAAAGAAAAGTTTGTCCATATGCAGAAATATAATATGGATCAAATACTTTTGTGGATTATTATGAAAAGCAGTTTAAACAAACTTTATTTTATATTTCTTTTTCTTCAATTCGAATTTTTTATGCAATAAAAAATTATCTGAATTTAAGATATGCTTGCTTTCAAATGTTATCATTTATATTTTTTTTCTCTTCATTTTTCAGGTTTTCCCCAGCCATAATCTATATAGGTCTCTGTCTGAGTTGATAAGAAAAATTTTACTTTTATCTGACCATGGCAAATTTTACTTTCATTTTATTCTTTATATTTTTATTTAAACAAGGATGACAGCGTCCCTAAAAACAAGCTTGAAAATCAGATGTACGGACAAACAAACAATAACTCTTGTAGAGTGTCAAAACTTAAAGGGCCGGATGGACAGACCAACTCAAATTATAGAAAAGTGATAAACAGACTTCTATTTAAAAAAATAAATTATTATAAAACAATTTAATTTAAATTGTAATTGACTCCAAAGTTGTTCTAATCTTAAATAGATGTTGGATTAACATTATTAAATATCATAGTTTTAGACAAAAATATAAGGTTCAAAATGTTTTGTCTTCATATAGTGTTAAAACTTAATTTATAATTGCATTTCCTTTTATAGTAAAGTATGGTAATTTTTCTATTTTTCTATTTTAAGATAGAACCTTGATAATGGGACTGGTTGCATTCAATTGTCAAAACCATGCATAATTGCAGTTTCTAAACTGACCCCAAACATATGAAATCACAATACCTAAATAGTATGAACAATGAATTGATAGTAAAGTAATACTTAGTAGTCTAGGAACATTCTTTACCCTTGAATTTTAATATATGCATGACATAAAAATAAAATGTTATTCTCAAAAACAAATTGAAAATAAGGTTAAGTGTGTCTTGATTTTTTGTATGTCTTACGGTGACCCTAACCATGCGGTGGGACCTAACCCTGTTGTGAACTATTATTATGGGGCTACCAAGTACCTAATTATAAATGTAATGCAACCTAGACTGAGCTAAAAAAAATACTATTCACAACCCCTTAACAAATTATTTAAAACTTAAGGGGAACCTAGTGTCTGACTCTGATTATTGCATAAAAAGAATTAGCTAATGAGAGGCCACTATAAATTTTACCATTAGTCAATTACAGTGTATACTGGCCTCTCATTGGATAATTTTTTTACATCATAATCAGAGTCAGACACTTTTACTGGGTTCAATTAAGGGGGGTGGTTGGTGTTTCCCTTTTTTTATTATATATGTGTTATTTATACTGTAAATGAAACCTACCACTAAAATATATTTGCCATTAATGTTTAATTCTACTGCAGTAAATTAGCTTTTGTTGACCTAACCTAATTTCTTTTAGTTCTACAAGTATTATGCTCAATCTTTAGATGTGAACATTCTCTATAATATAGATCTTTCAGAATCAGATTTCATTTGCAAGAAAAATAGCAATTTTTATATTTCTTTGCAGCAAGAACCTTCATGTTCTTTTTTAGAAGGTGGGGGAGGGAGGGGGGTTTCAAAATCTACATGGCTGGGATATTGAATATCTAATGCTTCTGTTAATAATAATCTAAATTTCCTGTTTACACTTTAAATCATTTTCTTGAAAGTAATTTTTTACCTTACTTAATATGACGATATTCTTACAAATTGCTGTAATTATTAACATCCTTGTTTGGTAGTAAGTAGTGTATTCTTTTATATATGAGTTTGTATGTATTATATAGCTTCTGTGTTTGTTTTTTAGATGGAGTAAATATTAGGAATTTTTTACAGATGAATCTTTATTTACTTTGTCCATCAAAGCATTAGCTTTATGCTTGTTTGCTTAAGATATTTAGACCTTTTTCAAAAGAGTTATGGTAAACAAACTTATTTTAAGGAAAGTTATTCTAAAATTTTCTAATTTTATCATGGTTAATTATTTTTCAGGAAGCCTAAAGTTTCTAGCCCTCTAGCTTAATTAGAAGCTGAGAAAATAAAAGGTACTTGCCCCCTTAAATCCCAACCAAGATAAACAAAGATGCTTTAAGGTTTTGGAATAATATAGTTATTTGTTAATTGAAGTCAAGTAACTTATATTCCTTAACAAACGTATAAAACTTTAATTCCTTAATGTCCAAATTAGTTTTTGGTCAGTAAACAAATGTAAACACAGTAACCAACTCAAACTAACTTTTTTTTTGTCTCAACCAAGTTTTTTATGTGATTAACCAACTCAAAATTATGGTGTGCATATAAAGAATTTTTTTTTTGATACATGCTTCTTAAAATCTCATTGTTTTCTTACAAAATTATATAAAAGAAGTCTGATAATTATTTAGTTTATTGCTTTAAAATTCTCAACAAATATATGCTTAGATTTACAAACTTATTTTCTTTTATTATTGCTAAAAATTATATAACTCAACGAAAAAATATGCCTGCCCTAGGGATATATCATATAATCATTGAATTCTCTTGTAGCACTTTATCTGGATAGTGCATAGGCTACCAACAAATAATAATCCATTCATTCGACTAACTGTTGGGTATAGGGAATTCTAAGACTGTTTACTTATATGTACAATTATACAGGGAAGGGAGGGAACATTGGGCTGTTTATTATACTGGTCCCCAAAATTATAAAATATAATAACGTTTTCTTATTCGTTGGCCTAACAACTTTGGAGACTAATTTGAGTGTTGATTGGTTGGTTCATTAAGTTAACTGTTTAAACGTTTCAACCACTAATTGTAATATACAGAAAGGGGTAATTTTGTGTATCATCATACGGGATATACATCAATTTATCGGCCATTGAATATCCTTTACAATACCTGGCAATTATACAATAGTACATTACAATAAAAACTTAGTAATGAAAAAAGTTACTATGTAATGTTATATATATATATATTATATTCCGCATAATTGAAAGTAAATAATAAATAAATCAAACAAGACTGTGTACGGTCATGACACAAAATTACATCATAATTTATAAAACTTTAACCTATTATGTAAAGTAGTAAGGCTTTGTTCTGAAGCTTAACATCTGAAATAATTTTAAACTTATGGTTTTAGGCTATTTATTTTCCGATTTAAGTCTTATTTTGATTTTATTTTTAAGCTATTTTTCGAGCCTCTATCAACACAGAGCCCAAATATGCTAAAGACGCAGCCGCTAGTATTATATTAATTACCATTATGAAGAATCGCTTTATATAAAACATACGAATTATAAAATATTCTTATAATAAAGTAACAGAATGTTTGTCTGTCTATCTGTATGTTTGTATAAACCGATATGGTTCTCATTTACAGGGTAGCTTCTCAGAGGTCCTGGGAAGGTTTATAATTATTTAGGTGGAGGGTAAAAAATAATATACTGACGGACGTGCGGAAATACCATAGTTATAGAGTGGCTGCGCTAATATTTATTTAATTTTGAATTAATAGCTCTTTTTATCATTTTAATTTAGTTATACAGGATAAACGTACGTACGGCAAGGCCCTAATTTAAGAACAGCTTCGCTACTTTATGAAAAAAATTCTCCTGCTATTCACTCACACCTACAAACTTTTTCTTTTACACCACAAATGAAAAGAATAATTACATATAATATAACTTTGCAGTAGCGAAGCTACACTCTTACCATCAGCTATGTACGTCCGTATGAACTAATAAAATAAAAATAATTTTTTTTATATGCTCAAGGCGTAACGATTTTCTAAAAAACTATCTAGAAACTTATACTTATAAATGAAATAAAATTTTAATCAGCCTGAAAACTTCAATTGAATTAAACAACGGCATTTGCCGCTAACGTGAACCAATCGCGTATCATCTTTGTAGAAAGACATCCAATAATACGCTGGTACTTTGACAAGGAGACGTGTGATTAGTTCATTGTAGAAAAAAATTGGAAAGTCTGAGTATTTTCATCTCTAAGTTGGGGGGTGGGGAGATTGGTTCTCACCCCCCTCCCACATGCTTCTGTAATGAAAAGCATTAATGGCTTTCAAAAATATAATAAAAAAATATAAATAAAAAATATGGCCTTTCATCTATAGTAATACTTAACATTACTCAATTTTTTTATTTTAGAAGAGGGAGTAAAATCTTGAAGTTTGAAACATATATTAAGAAAGGAAAGAATGAATTTCAAAACAGGAATACTAGAATAGGGTAATACAATTCATAAAACTAATCCTTCCTTAAATATTATATGAAACTAAAAATTTTCCTCAAATACAGTGTGTTTTTTTATGAGAACTTTTTAAAAAGCAATATTAACCTACTTATAGAAAATAAGCCATTAATCATTAAATTCTGATAACTATAAGTAGGGTAAAATTGCTTTCAAAAAAGTTCTCATAAAAAACACACTGTATTATCAAACTACATCAATAAATATTCAGATAACTTATGATTTTTCTAAAATGCCATAGGGGATGGGTAGTTACAGACGGAAAGACAGACCAACAGACAAACTTCCTGTCAATTTTATGTAAGGATTGACCCACCCCTACACCCCTGAAATTTTCCTGAATAAAGCAAAATAGAAGCATAAAAACTTTCATGTTTTTCTTTCATATTGACTTTTTTTCACAGGGATTTAGGGATGGTGATGGCCACTTGGGGGCTCGATCACGCTTCGGGTATAATTCCCCCCCGCCCCCCCCCCTATGCGACTTTAAACATACTCTGCGTTGGAATTGCGTTGAGACTTTTTTGGGCCAAGGCACTACTCTAACTTTTTTATCGCTCATCTGACATAGCACCAGTAGTCTTTAGTTATGACGCGATTTCGGGCCGAGATTAAATCACTTATCACCTTCACGACAACGAGCGGCGTTTTACGCCACATTCGCGTGTACGAAGGGATAAAGGTATACAACAGAGAACAATTAATTTAATTTTACATGTCTACAAAATTTTGAAAGCATGGGATTAATGTATTATGGCGTGAAGACAAAAGATTTTTTTATTTTAAATGGCGAAAAAACGCAAAATGTTTGTTTGTTCGCTATCCTAGTGAAATCATTATGTAGATTCCTATGACTATCGGCTATTTTATAAACACAATGTCTGTTCATCTGTCTGTAACGCTATTGGATAGATTCTATTACTTCTTTTCGAAAATTTTCAGTTTTCTATCGTATGACGTCATAATATGTTAAGGGACTTTAATCATCTTCCTTTATTCCCTGCTTACCTTAAATATTGATATTGGTACGAGAGAAAGATATTTAGATAGAGAGATAAATGAAAAGAGGGAAAGAGAGAATATATAAGAGAAAATCTATAATAAAACTTTTTGATGTTTTCTGCGTGGGTGTGTTTTTAGAAACAGCTAGAAATTCAAAGTAAAAACTTCAATA
>LS050678.1:0-17286 GCA_900241095.1 Acartia tonsa | reverse complement strand
ATGTGTATAGTTTTCATTCTTTTCATTTTAATTAAATAAAAGTTATTCTATTATATTGGAAATAAGTCACTTTGTGAAAACACTATATTTAAAATTTAAAGATTTCTAGCTTTGTCATTGGTTAATGCTGAATCCTCATAGTTTTTATGTTAATTTAAAGATATATCTTACATCTTTCACTTTTAATGAATAATTATAAATATAAAATCAAAAGAGCTATTTTTTTTTACTTTCATTATCTTTTTATCATAGTATGAAGAAAAATGCTTCAAAGCAAGAATTTTACCCAAAAAGAAAAGACAGTTCACAATTCAGTAAAATTTACTTAATTCATAGTAAAAAATAAACTTTAAAATCCTAATAAAAATCGATGTGGGCTATTATTCTCATTTTTATCTCTGCAGTTCCATTTTACATGTGTCAGAGTATATTTTTGATATACCTTTCAAAAATAGGTTAAAAACAGTTTAAAGGGTTAATTGTTTTAGCAATTGAAGCTTTTATTGTTTGATTGTTTAGACCTAGTACCAACAAAACTTATTTGTGTGAGGCAGTAGTCAGTTAAGTCAGAAAATTCAATTAGTCTTAGAAACTTACAATACAAATCTTAATTATTTGTATTTGTACTTATATGATGTCAAAATTACCTCATTTTCCAAAGAACTATACTGATTCTCTGTTTCCACACTGACCTCTCCACATACAATAACAAGATCTTCCGGTTCTGCTTTTACCATATTTGCATTATTTCCACAATGTATGCTTGATCTAAGTAAAAAATATCTCAATTGAAAGATTTTTCTTATAAATTGTATTAATATTAATATTATTTGTAGATATACTACCAATCATATTAGTTAATTTTAAAAAATACCTTCCATTTTTCCAAAGAAGAAAATATATTGGAATAAATTTAGGTACAAATGTTGATCATTCTTGAAATATAATTTATTAATATTTACCTGCAATTAATGACAAAACCATTATTTCCTCTATTATTACAACAACAGCTTTCAAGAATTATTCCATCAGAATCCTAGATGTTTATACAAAAAGTTATGATTGTGATTTGAAAAGTTGCTAGTGATATTTTAGGTTTTAAATCCGAAAGTATTTCACAAATTTTGTCATTGAAATTTAAAGCAGGAAAAAAACAGCTGAAAAACTGCTAAAAATATAAAAAAATGTTTATGTTTAACCCTTAATGGTCTGATTTTTTTCTATCTTATTTTCTGTGTGTGAATGATAGAGGGCTGACTGATAGAGTTGTATTTTTTTATGTTACCAAAATACTAAAAAATCCTATAAGAGTAAATCTTAACATATTAAGATAATAAATTGTAAAGAAATTCAACTCCCCATAATATCATTTTCAGATGCCTTTTTGTGCAATTAGAGCTGGAGGCTTCAAATTGAGGTTTTGTGTTAGAGTGTATTTCCTGCTGGATTCCTTTCAGTATTTCTTCACCAATGACTGACTTTTTTAGGTTTAGTTTAGGATATGCCCTAGATTGTAATATTTAACCTGTACATGCACATACAACTAAAAGAGAATTGGGTAAATATATTTTCTTATTACCTTGCATACAAAATTACAATGAGCAGCTGACACAAGAATAGTTGGACTATATGAAACATCTCCTCTAGGTCCATATATCAAGCTTACTCCACATTTATGATATCCTCTAAATAAAAATAAAAAGTACAAAATGAAAAACTTTTGTAAATTCACAATGTTAAGTGTTTAGGAATTTTTTTATTATCAGAATTAAACTCAGAAGCAATTTTACCCTTTGGATTGTCCAGTGAATGTAGTTTTAGGCACCTTAGCTATCTAATTTGGTCAATTTGGAGCAATATTGAAAAGAATTTATGGAGAGATACTTAAAGTTTTCTCTTAAATACCAAATTTATTTTTCACTTTTTTTGCTGTACAAAAGATGATTTTACAGCAATTTCTTAAAATAAGTATTAGAGCTGGAAAAATGTTAGAGACCTTTTTAAAAAGCTCTAATATCTGTCTATTCTATAGAATGTGAATGAATTTTCATGATGAACATGAAAGACAAAGTCAGAGAGATTTATTTGAATCACCATGTATATATTATTATAACTGTGATCGATTCCTAAACATTTTAATTCCCATTCAATTTCAAATGTTATGATTCAGAATTTACAATTTTAAAATTCATATACATACCTGTAGCCAGAAGTTCTTAAAGAACATATCCATGGATATTTTCTGTTTGTATTTCTTTCTAGAGTAAATCAAAAATAAAACATATTCATCCATTAACTCCTATGTCCTAACATTTCAAGGTCTATATCTCCAGTGTCATAAAATTTCATTATTTGTGTATTTACAATAAATTTTTATAATTAAATTACTTGAAAAATTAATGCCTTTCAAATTGCTAATTATAGAACCTTTAAATGAAACTTGTGGTGATGCTCCCTGTAGTCTTGTCAAAAGTTGTTTTTCTCCATTCCTTGAAATAATTGATTTTATGCTTGTTATTTAAATAATTCAAAGGTCAGCCCAAAATAAAAATTTAATAAAAATATACAGTAGAACTTATAAGTGCTTAGAATCTCAAAATAAATAATTTTTCAAAAAGTGTTTAGATGTAATTCATACTATAGAGTCTGGACTATTAATCTCAATGACTGTGTATTACAAATTTCTAAATTCATGTTTGATTCTTTTCCAATCATGAATTGGTTTTCTTTGTTCTTATTTACTGTTGAGATACTTAAACAATGTTGTTAAGTAATTTTTGTTCTCAAACATAATAGTATTCTTTTCTGTTTTAATAAAGCCTAGATAAGGTTTCCTCAAAATTAAAATGTAATATTTAAATAGAAGAATAGAAGAATATGATACTCATATTGTTAAACCACAATAAACTCTTCTTATTGGAAATATAAATAACATTATTATACTATTATTGATTTTTCAGATATATTACAAAATATGAGAATACTTGAAAAAAGTAACTTGCAAGTGAATGAAGAAAAGTTTCAATAAGCATTCAATATAATGTGAATTGTAAAGAGATGTGGCCGATTGTATTCATGTACATAAAGGTGTAATTTTGTCAGTGGGTAATTTCAAATTATACACTAAAGAACCAAATTGACAAAAAATACTTAAATTTTGGTCTATTCACAGTAGCTTTGCTATTGCTGCTAAAAACTATTCACTTATTTGTTTATTAGAAAAGATAAAAAAAATTTACCGTGTATTTGAATTTCTATTGATACTTCTTTTTTTTCTACCTGGTGGTAATGGATTACAGTTCCCTGGGAATGGATTACAGTTCCCTGTTCATGAGTTACAGAACTGTTCATGTAATTTCTACACTAATCAGTATTCTTTTTTAACCTATAACTGTTTTTTTCGATCTCATTTTTTGTGTGTGTGAAAGATAGAGGGCTATAACTGAGTGACTTTTTAATTATGGGTATGACACATAATTGAGAGTTCAGTTAAATTTTTTTGAATATCTCCATCCTAGTGGGCACAGGATGCCAGCAAACCTGGCAGGGTCATCAAGTTAAAGAGCAAAAATATTTTTTACACTCAAACAAATCATTTAATCTTACCAAAATACTAAAATATCCTCTAGTAATAAACCCTTATATAAAATATATGTAGATAACCTCAGGTTTCAGGTATGATCCTTCAGGTCCTGATCCTCCAGCCTATAAAAGTATAAAAGCCTCCTGTGACCACAATTTTTGACTTAAAGATTTCAAATTTTAAACTTAAGCTTTTCTTACATATTTACATAACATATTCAAATTTCATAAAGATCCGACGCCGTTTTCCCATCAACTGTGAAGGCTGGCAGCTGTCAAAATTTATTTTTTGAAATCTTTAATATAAAATTTACATTAAGGTACATTACATTAAGGTACATTACTTACTACTAATTGAATATTAAGTTTAAAATTTTAAGTAAAAAAATGCAGTCACAGGAGCCTTTTAAAGTTTTCTGGAGACCTGGAGGATCATACCTGGAATCTGAAATTGACTCAAACACCTGTATTTTATATGAGGATATTTTAGTATTTTGGTAACATAAATTGCTTTGTTTAAGTCAAAAATAGATTTTTGCTCTTTACCTGGAAGACCCTGCCAGGTTTGCTGGCATCCTGTGCCTGCCAGGATGGAGATATTAAAAAAATGAACATTGTAAAAGTGTTGAACTATGACGTAAGAAAAAAATAACAATTAATCAATGAGAAGCCAGTATTCACTGAAATTGACCAATGGTAAAATATATAGTGGTCTCTCATTGGTTAATTATTAATTTTTTCTGACGTCATAGTCAGACACTTTTACTGGGTTTTAAAAAATTCTAATTTTCAGTTATGTGTCATATCCATATTTAAAAAGTCACACAGTTTGGGCTTTTTATCTTTCACACACAGAAAATGAGATAGAAAAAAATGGAGGACGGGGGCATTCAACGTCTCCCCCCCCCCAACCGTTAAGGGTTAAGGGTTAAACTGAATTAAGATTGAAATACATTAAAATAATTTAGTAAATTATATAACAACTAGTGGCTTCGCCCCTAGCCTCTAGTGGCTTCACCCTATGAAGTTATGGGAAGTCAACCCTCCTAAATAGAAATATTCAAAAAGTTATTCTTTGTTTAATTACTCTGTGGTAAAATTAAACCCAAGTTGTGCGCTGTATGCACAAAAATTTCAATTCGTAAAAATGGTGTCCCAACCCCCAAGAAAATAGTTTAAAACCACCAGAGGACCAGTAGATATATTCCCAGAGGGATAGAGCCAAATTTGTCCAGCAGTTACTGAGATTTTACAAAAAAAATGTAAATAAATTTTTTTAAGGGGTGTTTTTTTTAGTTTTTTGGGGGGTTGGGGTGTCCCACCCCCCAGGAAAATAGCTTAAACCATCACAGGAACAGTAGGTATATTCCCTGAAGAGTAGAGCCCAATCGGTCCAGCAGTTACTGAGATCTTAAGCTTCAGACGGAAAGACAGACATACAGACATCAAGCTACTTTGTATTATACATTATGGTAAGATTATAAATATAATATCAGGAAATAATTCTTTTTATTGTAATTATTGTAGTGATTATAAGAAAGTTTTGATTTCATTTCATTATAAATAGCTTAATTGTAAATGAAAGATAATATTGTAATATTATGATTTAGTGTATTTTGCTCCAAATCTGATATCCAAGTAATTTTGTTTGGTTTATTTGTCTAGCCAAAATTCTCAAGAGAACTTAGGCTAAAGTTCAAGTCAGATTATCACCCAACATAGCAAAAAAATATAGCAAAGTCTATTTATTCTTGGGGTTGTTTAAGACACCCTTCCCCTTAGAGGAAGTAGATAATATAGAGAAAAAGATACTTTGAATATTAAGTCTTCGGGATTTTTTTGTAAAATTGGTATTTTGGGTTAATGTTTTTGTAGAAATATAAAAACACTGAAGTTTCTTCTAGCCAAGTCTTAAGAAATATATTTAGTACAAAAGATGTACTATAATGATTTCCTGATTGTATGTAAATAATAAGGAAAATTATCTTATATTAAGCGTTCTGGCTCTTGATTACCAAGACCATGGAGGAAATGTCAATGGAACTTTTATTCGCCTTTCCTTATAGACAAACTTCTTGTATAGCTCTGAATAAGGATGGGATATTACGGGAAAATTAAGATAATATTTGCAAAGAAAAATCTGTGCAAAATTAATGATGCGCTAATGTTACCAACTTGCAAAATATTCTATGGTTTTTTATACATAATAGTATCACATAATAAAATCAGGCTATAACAATTTAATATTGTACTGTGACATTGCAAGATTTATCAACACGTGGAATATAGTTTGCCTAACCAACTTTTCTTTATACTATAAGATAAATGTTTTATTTAATATATTGCAGCAATATTAATTACAATCTATAACCGCAACCGAAACTGCCAGGCCCAAATAACAATATGCTTCTTTTAAGACCATGGTTGTAAAAAAATGCATTAACACACAACATAAAAATATAAGGGGGGGGTTTTTAATGCAACCATCTCGTAATCAATGATTAAATGGCACTTAGAATTCGAATTTTGATCTGAAATTTTTCATGAATAATCCTTGGTAGGTCTATTTTCCCTAAATTGAACAAAAAGTTGGAAAAGTAATGGCTAACAGCTGGCGGCTCAGCCGTTTTGTCATTTTTTAGCTATCTTAAGAGTAAATTAGTCACGAAACCTTTTTCCACATAATACTTTTTGTCGCTCAAAAACCTTATAAAACGGTTCTAGCCGGTAGCTGTTGGTACTAAATGGTTATTGCTATCATTTAACTCGAATTAAACCAAAAATATGTTTTTAAAAGTTAATATCTACGTAATTAATGATGAATTTGCCCTGAAAATAGGCAAAAAACAGCTAAACGGCTGAGCCGCCAGCCGTTACTTTTCCAACTTTTTGTTCGATTTAGGGAAAATAGACCTACCAAGAATAAATTTCAGATCGAAATTCGAATTCTAAGTGCCATTTAATCGTTGATTACGAGATGGTTGCATTAAAAATCCCCCCCTTATAACATTGGTGACTAATAAAAACGTATACACTATACTAGGCATGTCATTACAGTTTAATAATAATATGGTTATTTTGTGACTCATGCCTCAGAGAACAAAGGGAAAGTAAATTTGAAAATTGTTTAACTAATTTTATGCATATGGTATGTACTAAGAAATAAATATTGATTATTAAGTTATAGTTTCTGCCTAAAGCAAAAGATAAACCGAGGGAGCTGTGCATTTTAAGAAATCATCATCATCTAATTTGACCATGTAAGTTTACTTCACTAAAACATGGAAATTTTCAAGTAAATAGAGTATATACACACTAAACCAAAAACACTGACACAATAATTCACATGATATGCATACATGTGTCGTGTTTAATATGTTTATCAAGTGTGTAATTCTATGCATATGGCTTTCACACAAATTATGCAATACACAATTGATTGTATTAGTCTGTCCAACAATATAATACTTGTGCATAATATGAAAAAAATATATCAAAGTTTAGAAAATTCAAATAAATGGTAAATTCTAAACTATCAATTTCAGTAGGAAAAGTGTAATGGGATATTTTTTATTCTTAGCATTTTCTGAAATGTATGAAAAACTGCTGATTCTTAATAAATAAATCATAATTTTTACCACCCCTAAACGCTATTACTAACTTCAAAAAGCATTTCTCTGGCAAACCACACTTTACTTGCACTTGCATAAAGGTAGACTTACATACACTTGCATGGCTGCCTTACTTATGTTTAGTGGCAAAGCTACTCTGTAATTTATTTGCTTGGTAGTTAAATACAGGGAACAAAACTGACACCATTTTTCTTTTGAGAGCTTACATTGCATATAATCAATTTTGTTTTTTTTTATTGATCATAATTGAGATTTAACTTAAATGCATTTTATTTTGCATTACAAGGTTTTATATTGATTTGATAAAATTACATAGACCTAATGCTGAAGATCTAAATTTTCTGCAGATATTTTGAAAAGCATCTGATTCTATAATATAAAAATTAACCCAAACCCTAATATACTTTTTTTTGTCTATTTCTTGTAATGGGCAAAGAAGAGAATAATAGAGCCCCAACCAGTTAAAGGAAACCAACTAATGTGTATAGTTTAAATAATAAGCTATACAAGTCTATAATGTTTGTGTTTGAATAAATTTCTGACACAAATCATAACTTTGCTTAAATGTCCATATCAAAAAGAATAATATTTTCCTCCCCAATTCTTTTGCAAACTAACAGACATCTGCTTTGATATAAAAGATTATATAAACTTTTTTTCATTGTAATTAGATAGTATGAGGAAAATATAAAATTTCTATCTTAATTACCATTAGGACAAGTACAGGGAATCTTAAAATAATATCTGTATCTTCATCTTAGTCATATTTAACATGTTATAAAAATAGGTTTCAAAGATAGTTTATGGTTTTCAGATGAGCTATGTAATGGTCCTATGTAAGTTTTAGATTAATTTTAAATTGAAATTAAAGACTAGTTAAAACAGTTCTTTTAAATACTAACATTCATTTAGAGTCAAAGACTATTTTTATCAAGTTGAGATATTCTAAAGAAACTAAATTTGAATCTGATCTGATAAAATAATTAGATTTTTTTTAACTTTCTAAAAATCTTTGTCTTTATTTGAGACCATAAGTTAATACAAAACCAGCAATGCATCAAAACTTTATCCAACTACTACACCAGATTATATGTCTGCCATAGTTCAAAATCAGACAACAGACAATTTAACTTTTGCAGCAGTGAGTCTTTTCTTTAATTGCTTCATAAGATGGAATTTTCTTGAGATCTATACAAGTTTCAATTTAATTTTCAAGTTTAAAATTAGACAAAGGACAATACAACTTTTGCATTAGTGAAGCTCCTCAAATGAGATGTATTCCCATAAATAAATTTGGTATATATAAATATATTTGTTATTAAGTTTGCCACTTACTACTTTCTGAATCAAGTTTCAATTTTAAGTGAGGTGTTTACCTTCTACACGCCACTGTTTCTAAGTATCTAAAACTAAAGTTATCAAGCTATATTAAAGCTTACTTAGCCTAGACAATTTAATTTTGTTATCCTTACTATTCCTTAAATAAAATAGCGGTAGTGCCCCTAGCATCTCGGGACTCTAAAACCATCCGGGGAGCTATGTGAAATCTCCCTAAAAGGGAGAATTCAATCAGTTTTCTAGTTATCGAAATATCAAGCCTCCGACAAAAAAAAACTTTACATTTTAGGAAAATTTCTAATTGTAACTTCTCCAACTAAGAATATTGTCATGCTTGTTTATAAAATATGTGAAAGTCATAAGAAACTGAAATTGCTCGACAGTGCCAGACCATGGCATATGTGGACGCTAAACTTTCAAACTTTTAACAAGAGTGACCAAATTAATTATATCCCAGCTAAATCAAATATGAGAATTATTAAACATTAGTATTTTCTGAGTTTCTTATCAAAATATAAAAAAATATCTATCATTTTAGATTAGCAGAAAACTTGGATGTTGAATATAAATATTTTTAGGCTGCACATTAAATTATAAAGAATCTAGGCCGAACCCCAGTAAACTAGTAAATGATTAATTTTATTGGCACAGTAGTTTTATTTAAAGAGGTTAATAGTTTATTTATGCCAATGAGAATTTCTTATTTTGTTGCACATCAATACTTTGTATTAAAACAAGATATTAAGTCAAATAATTTATATTTATCTTTATCTATTGAATTTCCTGTTTAAGTAATGTAAACTTTTTTCTCAGCTGTTATTAAATATAGGATTAGGCAAGTCACATTCTCCTGACGACCAATCTGCATGTACAATCGTTCAAAAAGATTTTGGGAAATTTCCTTGGCTGCCGTTAAGCAAAGGCAGTTAATATTCAATAAAAAGTTGATCTGCTGTTTAATTTGGCTTGCTCTTGTTCTATATGTTTGATTGGCGAGGATATTATCATCCTTGTTTTCTCCATTTTTAAGTTAAATCCACTAATTGTCTATTTTGCATAAAATTCTTATTTTCCTGTTAAGTACAATTTGTTTAAAATAAACCTTGATTTATCTGAGGAATCTTTAAAACTTTAAAAGGAAGTTAAGAAGGCAAATATAGGGAACATGGAATTGGACAAATGTTCAGCGATTTTAATTAATATTAATCGTGTAATCTGTGTGTTTAAAATAGAGTTTCCCCGCAGAGCTTATTTTTCTTTTTTAAGATTTATGAACAACTCATGGGTTCAACTCTATTAAAGGCTATAAGGAGGGGGGGGGGGTACAATTACATTTTCAAACCAAAACTAAAAGTCAAAGAAAGTAAACTAAAAAAAGGTGTTTTTGCACTGAAATTTGGCATGGCAGTTGCTTTAAAGAGGTTCAATGTGTAACGGCAGTGGAACCGGCGCTTCCGCCAAAAAACTGCAGTTTCCCGCCGAATTTAGTTTTTTTTCATATAAAAATTTCCCTGAGGTATATTTTCACTTGTCACTTCAGAATTGTCTGATTTAAATCTTTGAATATCTGTACCTATCCTTGGGTGAATTAGCGTTGAAGATAGTCAGAAAAGTAAATATCAGATCAAAGCAATATTTTAAACACAAACTCACACTTCACGGATTTAGGAATTCCAAGATTTTTTAAGCAATGATATTATTTTTAAAAAGTGTATTTTAAAGTTTTGCTTCGTAACAAATTTTCAAAAATATGACTAGGTATTTAGTCTACATTTATTAGTTATAATCCTATTACAAAAAGCAGTAAGGATTTTTTGTCTGAAGCTCAAGATCTCAACAACCAATATAAATAATCTATTATCCTAGTATTTACATATTCCTAAATTCTTTATCACACTCTACCTCACAGGAGAAAGTCCTTAAAAGTGCATTTAAATATTTGCAGTACAAAAAATCTTCCAAATACAAGTCATCTTTCTATCTACCTACTCAATTATCTTCCTATGCATGCATTGTTAACAGCCAAGAAATATGGTTTATTTTTCATACTAAATCAATTTTTAAAATTGATTAGGTACTAACGTGTTTAAAGTCATATCTTTATTCAATATTCTTAATAATTCATTTTTTAAACAGTGTTAGGAAAAAGAAGCGATAGAATAATCTTTTATGAAGCCAAAATTGTAAAATTCTGAACATTAATGCTAACACATATTGGTTGAAGAAACTAGAATATATTAATACTAGCAGCTACTTAACTAACTTTAAGGGGGAGCATTTTTCATATTAGCGATTTCTCTTTTTTATGGGTTGAGGTTCCCTCTCTCAAAGTAATTTAAAACTTTCCCTATACCTAAAAGTAGCTTCACTGTAAAGGAAGCCTAAATCTGTTCATTGGTTAGCGAGATCCTTCGCTTTAGAACAAAAAAATCTTACTACTTTATAAAAAAAAAATAATCACCGTTTTACTTTTATAATTGCGATACTGTAATAACTAAAAAGGGTACTTACTGATTTATCCTTTCGTCGGCGGGATTGACGTTGTCGTAAGTCTCCGGCGGGGCAGACCTCCGCCGCGTTCTTCCCAGAGCTGTTCTGTAGGTTGGAGTGCTGCTACCAGAATTATTAGCGCTACACAGGTGACGTCTGAAATGGATATTTAATTAAGGCAAGGTATTCAACAACAAAAAAGGCGTTTCCCTAACAGGGTCTCCTCGAGCAAATTGTAAGTTTTACATTAGGTCAGCTTAGGTGAGGTAATATTGGATATAGGGTATCACCTCAGGGTTAGGGCCCCTAGGCATAGAAAAAAACTACTCTCCCCCTCCAATTATTATTTCTTTCAAAAATACTCATAAGGGAAAGCATATAATAAAACATACGTTATTTCAATACTCATTAGCGCTGAAATAATGTATATTAGATAAAACTAAGAATCTATATGATCCATAGACACTCATCCTTTGACTGAAAGAACTTTTCTGTATGTAAAGAGATAGTCCTGTTATGATTGTGAGGTAGCCGTCTTAATAATATATTACACTTAAAAATAGTTTTAATTATGCTTTTTTTTAGCATCTTTACAATGACTGAATGATGTATTTGGAAAGGAAAGGCAAAAAAATGAAACTTGTGTATAGCTTAAGAGAGGGGAGGCAAACATAAGAGCTAAGGTAGAATGTAGATACGCATATTGACTAACAATACAATAACTGTTTAACACTTCTGTATAAATGTTTTGTTTTGTTTACGTAATTATATTGAAATCCAGTTAATTAACATTCCAAAATAGACACAGAAAAAGGTTTTAAGATGTCTTGCTATTTTTCCTCTGTTTAGGAGAGTATACAGATACTCGGAAATTTTATTCGATTAGAATACTGTTATGTTTGTGCGTAAGAAAGGGCGAAGAACAATATAAAGAAATATCATATAAAATAATGAAAATATGTCTCATTTTAAACATTTCTTTTACCAAACTTTTTTACTTAAAATGATTTGTTATTTTATCATTCTCCTCTTGGTTTTTTTTTTCAATTTTGAAAATTTGAACACCTCGGGGCTAAAAAAACTAGTTTTAATCTTATAATTGTACATTCTATATCCGCGGAAAGCCGTTTATAATACGATACGAGAAATAACTATTACTGTTTTATCAACAAAAATTGCCTAAGTACAAGTTGGAAATGGTTTGCTTAGATAGGAGATTAAATATCTTAAGACTTATGTATCTGTCTTGAAAATATTTACATCTTTGCCATATTTGTTGTTGTTTATCACAAATAATAAAACTGTTTTGACTAGAGAAGATATTTATAAACTTAAAAATAGAAAATCCAAATTTGTTCTTTCTAACATAACAGGCTGAAATATTTAAGATTTCAATGCATAAAAACTTTTTATGACCATAGAAAAATGTTAAAAACATTAAAAAGCAACAACTTAAAACACTTTTTAAAGCGATTTTTCTATTATTTCAGAGGTTTATATTAAAGATAATTTTCACATTCCACCAAAAAAATGAAACTGGATACATAGCCTTATTCGAACTACCCTTTTAACTAAGAAAGAAAAAACTATCCTCCCTCAAAAACTGTACCTTGATTTAACCGTCATCATATGATAACACAAATAAAAAATAATATTGACTTATTAAGGACACTAAACTTTGAATATTAAATATTTATTTAACTGAAATTTACATTTATATTAAGTTTATAGGGAGGGGGGGGGGAGGGAAGTGATTATTTAATAACCTTTAATTAGCCAATTAAAAACAATTTATCACATAAATACTGGAGCGAAGATTAGTCTATCTACCATCCTCCAATCCCGGTTTCCCTGATAACTTATGAATGTTTGCTTATCAGTCTAGTCCGGAATTTATAACAAGGATGGAAATATTCAGAGGTCTTGTGAAAAGGAAAATAAAAATTTACTTTAAATAACAGATCTATAGTATAGATGTATATACATACAACTACCTCCCTTCATTTTTCAATGACCTATTTTGTCTGCTTCTAAATTATTTTCTGCTACTTGGCTGTGTTGATATAGGCGACACCATTGGTTGATTTTCAATGACCCAATAGAGAGGTTGCACATGGTGGTTGCGATGGGGAGAAACAGTTATTTAACCCTTTCTCCGTCTAGTGTTTTACTCTAATCTTTAAATAATAGTTTAAAATAACTAAAGTCTAAAGAAAAACACGTTTACCTTATACTTTTGGTCAAAACAAACTTATATTTTTATATAAAATTATTTTTAATAAAAGAAACTTTCTTAATTTGAAAGGAACTAATATTTGTGAAGGATATTTTCAAAATTGTGGGAATGTATTATTTTCAGGTTTCATTGCTTTGTTTTTATAATAAACACTCTTCCACTCTATTTAATTGCACTCCTTGAGGTTGTATTGTACTACACAAAGTGAACTTAGATTATGAAAACAGGAAACAAATCAATTCTAGAGTAACTTTGCTCCAAAGTACTTGATAAGATTAACTTTGTCCCTTTGATCACTAAATATTATTCAATATATGAACTTGACATAATTTAAATTAATTTGTATTTTATAAAGCTACTCTTAAATCACATTTTTATGTTTGCACCAAAAATAGCTTGTTCAGTATGCCCGTATCGAAAGATTTTGCTACCCGCTGCATGGACCGAGATGGCCTTCGTATACAGAGAACCTTCTCCTAACTAACAAGATGGTTTTCATCTGTTTTTCAGGAGGGTACCATCACCCAACCAAGAGAAACTACCCTTAGAAAACTTCCAACTCCCCCTCACACTTATAGTGCCCTATAGAGGCCTCCAGAAGCGCAGCCGCAAGTGATATCTATTAAATAACTCCAATTGTTCCAATTGTTATCTTGGCAGTTAAAAAAATCAATTATAGTTTTGTTGACTTAAAATTACTAAAAATAGAAAAAAAAGCTTATCAATTAAATGATTTTTAATAAATTATGCAACTTTAACAGAAATTCAATTTTTAAGGTTAAAGTTTTATTCGACTTATGATAGTGTAATATTTAAAAGAAATGATTTTAATCTCTCATAATACATCAAAATTTAAGAGGCACAAAGACGAATGCGTTCATAACACATAAAAACTGAGAAGCTTGAGATTTTTACTAAGGTTACCATTAATTGAGACATGTATTTTTGATATTATGAATTATCTTTGTATTTTGTTAGTTTGGAATTATAAGTTTATAACATCAATGTTATTGAATTAATGTTTTTGAATAAATAAAATATGTTACAAAGTTAAGAAAGCTAAGCTTATTTAAACACAATTTGTCTTTTCCCCCAACAAAAATAATCTTTTTTTAAAATTTTTTGGGAAACCAATTTCCTAACAATGGTGTACAGTATGTACATTGTACATATCATATTTTCTATAAACCTTGAAAAAATATTATCTAAAGCTTTCACGAGATTGACTTGAGAAAAGTTATATGGCATAATCCTTCATTTCTACGGTGGAAAAATATATTGTTGATGCATCTGTTAGGTAAGGCAAGCATTATGTCATAGGGGAGTGTCAAACTGTACACACTTTAAATCCTGTTATAGATTAAAAGCATAAGTATAAAAGATTATAAAATCATAATATGCCTGAAAAATTGAAATTAAATGCTTTTCTATGCATGCCATTGATTTGGGTTTATGTTGAATTTAATAGATTCTCTTATATCATTAATTTCCACATGGTCAAAAATTTGCAAATTTGAAAAGATTGCCAAACGAGGATGGAAGAGGGGTTTCACTTTCAAAATATGAAACTCTAGCAGTTATATTTTGGAGAAATATCGATGCAAAAACTTTATCTTAACATTAGTGTTTATTGAATGCAAGGACAGGAACAGGTTTTGGTACATTTTAAATTAAGGCTAAAAATTAAACAATGAAACACCGTGTATTGGACTTATCAAATAAAAATAACATGTTTTAATAAACAGTGTTGATCACTTTATGTGGACAAACGCAGGAGTCCCAAACGCAGGAGTGTTAAAATATTAATTTAATTAATTATTTCTATACAGATTAGGTTAGTTTAAGATATGAATGTACAAATAAGCTTCCTGCAGGGGTTAGGCATTAAAAAAAACCTAAAAGAAGGTCTAAAATAGGTTAGGTTAAGTGTCCACTCCTGCGTTTGGGACTCCTGCGTTTGGGACTCCTGCAATTGTCATAGAACCCTTTATGTTATATCAATCAAGTAATAAGACTTTTATGTTTGTAGCTTTAGATTTTGAAACTACTGTACCGATTGAATTTACCATTTAATGAAAGCTTCACATATTTTCTGGGATGGTTTTAGATTATTTAACTTTTAGATTTAAGTTTTGGGATGGTTTTAGGCAATTTTCTGCCCTCTAGTTTATACTGGTGAGCCGTCCCTAGTTTTTTAAATAAAGTAGAAAATGTTAAATACATAAGGTGTCAATGAAATAAAGTATGAACAGAGATATACAAAATTATTGTATATATTTCAAAATTAAATCTTCCTATTATTACTCATCAACTAAACTTCAAAAGTTTTACTAAAAAACTGTTAACCACAGAAAAATTGTATAAAGATTGCATAATAAACCAAGAAAAAAAAAATAAACATAATAAAAATTTAAACACCTGATTCCTAAGAAGAATTATTCTTCATATTTAATATTTCACTTTTAAATTTAACATAAAATACATTATAAAATTAGTAGGACAAATTAGAGAATTTGCAAAAAAAAGTTTGTTTTTCAAAAAACTTTTTTATTCCCCTACTATTAATAATTTTGGTATCGACAACCTTTTTATTTAATTCACTCTATCGACATATTTTGTAGATAGCTACTAATAGAATAATATTTTCAGACAGTTGTAAATCAAAATTGTCTTAAATAATGGCTTAAATTTGTCAGGTGGTTTTAGCAATTTGATTTTATTTGAACTATTATTCTCTTTGACTTCAAAAAAGTGGTTAATAGCCGAAACCAATTTAAAATAGCGTTATGAATTGTACAGAGTAAATAAGAAAATTGCTAGAAAAAGTATGATCAAATCGGTGCATTTATTTATATTATTGGCAGACTTTCATATACTTTATAAGTGTCGAGATCTCGTTAAAAGTTATTCCCTCCTAATCAGACAGTTAAGTAAATAATAACAATTAAGTTAATCTACATTGATTACTTTATTAATAGCTGAATAAACAAAATTTCTATAAGGATAATCTTTCATTAATCGACACAATTAGTATAAATAAACTAAGGATAAAAGCAAAAGTAACTTTGCTATTACTTAGAATTTGATAAAGTTTTATCTAAATACAGGGGTAGGACAATCGACGGTAAATTAACCTTTTTATGTGCGAAATCTGAATTTGATACGGGGCGGGGGTGGGATGTTAAAATATATTTATAAATAGTTATTGCATCGTATCAGAGACAGTTGCAGGAAAATGAATTTCTTTCTGTTCTGTTGACTCAGAGGGGCCACACCAGCACAATCAAACTGTAAATGGTTCGGAGCAATATTTAAAATTAATTTACCATTCAATTTCTCTAAATACAACTCTTTTTCTAATATATTTTCTTCAATAAATAAGGATATTATCATAAATTGGACCAATTTTAGATTTTACGAGAACTATTTAAACAGCCAATTATCAAATTCTGAATAAAATAGACTATCATGATTCTTTAAATCCAGGAAAATTCTAATTAATTTTACGTAAAATTGAGGAAAAAATTTTGAACTTTGATAAATATTTTTTTTGCCGCATTTCAAGATGGTAAAAATTATAGATGATTTTTATCAAATATAACAAACATTTTTCATTATTTGAGGCAGAGAAACATAAACAGTCATCCAATTTATTTGATCTTAAATATGGATATTTTTTAACTGTTAAAATTAGGTACTAAATTTGCTTTTAGATTTTTATTATTTCACTGTTTGTTTATATAAATACTAATCCATGTCTGTGCGTACATGTATTCTAAACATGTATAATTTGTTATCTAAATAATTATCAATGTCTGTGTGTACATGTATTCTAAACATGTATAATTTGTTTATATGAATACTTGTCCATGTCTGTGTTTACATGTATTCTATTCTAAACATGTATAATTTGTTATCTAAATAATTATCCATGTCTGTGTGTACATGTATTCTAAACATGTATAATTTGTTTATATGAATACTTGTCCATGTCTGTGTTTACATGTA
>LS050675.1:7272-19993 GCA_900241095.1 Acartia tonsa | reverse complement strand
TTCAGTGAAGCTTTCCCTGTGCATCATTAGATCTTGGCTATTCCAGATTATTTGTAGGCCTTCTTATACCGCTTAAAGTGGTGTGCGGGTATTGGCAATATTCGTTATCAGCAATATTTTACCGTGAACTGCAGTAGATCCAAAATTTCTACCTTGACATTAAATGCTCAATATATTAAGAGCCTTTTTCTAAATCATGCAGTATCTTTCCTATCTATCCATATCCCTATCTATCTATCTCCTTGCTATCCTATCTATCTAAACCTGAGTTTCCAAGGCTTTCAGCCTTAAAGTGTCCTCATCCTCACTTTCATCTTCTTTATCCTAAATAATGAACAGAATTATAGAGTATCTGCGCTACAAGAATAAAAGGAAAGAACATACAAAAACTTTTGGTTACTGATATATATACTTACAAAATCAAGGCATAAATCCTTGATATTTTTACATTCACACTCCCTTTAAGAGACATTCTGATTACATAATTCAAACTAAAATACCGACCTGTTTTTCCATAGCCTCAAAATCTAACAGATCATCCTGGTCTTTTAGCGGCATCATGTAGTCATCCCTCAAAATATTAATTGCATTGATTTATTGGCTTTTTGTTATTAATTTCTTATTTATTTGCGGAACGGCTATTTTTAAGTTGTTTTATCAAGAACAAGTTCGTAAAACTTAATATAATATAATTTTTCGAATTTTTAAGAACTAATAAAAATCATGGATTAACAATAGGACAGTTTTAGTTTGCTTTAGAGCAGATTTTCAGTGGTCATAAAAAGGGAAATAGAAAGACAGAGGAAAATGACAATAGAAAATCACAAAACCTTAAAAAAGTCCATATATATATTTATGTATTATGACCGACAGACCGACGGACCAAGAAATTTGTATGATAAATGGTCTTAAATGAGGCGTATCTTAATAAAAAATCAGCAGTATATCTTACCAGTAGCCGAGAAAATCTCTTTTCCCTCATAGCGTTTAGGTCGAATGGACGGACTGACTGACAAAGGCAAAAATAGAGTTGCTTCGCAACTAAAAAAATGTTGTTAGAAAGAACAAAAATAATCAAAGTAAGGAAAAGTCAACTTACTTTTTCTGAGGCGGGGGAGGGGCTTTTTCCTCCGTTTCCTCTTTGAACCTTCTTTTCTCTCTCTTCTCAATCCTCTCTCGCATCTCCTTTTCCTTGTTAATTATAAAGAACATTGTTTAGAAAACATTAAAAAAATAAACATTGGTAGAGGTCAGAAAAAAAAGATTTGTCAACAAAACAAAAGGGATAGTTGCATGAAGTGCATTTCAAAAAAATTATTTCAAGCATAAGTTACAATTGCACCATCAAACATACATATATAATTTTGTATTGTTTTAAATAACAAACAATTAGACATCACTAAATTAGTCGCCGTGCCGTTTTTGTGAAAATAAGCCAGCTATATAAATTCCATATATCGCAAGAATACGACCTTCAAGTTCTTGATATTTTTTAAAACTACATGGTAGAAAATTGATATTTAAAAAATATATGACTAATAATTGTAGTTTAAACTATTGAATAGAAAAAAATATGCATGCAATTCATTAAATTAAAGTTTGAAATTAATTAAATGCATCTCATCTACCACTTTGAGAGGAAGGGCTTTCAATCAATGTCCAAATTGTAATAAATAAAAGCGACTGCCAAATAACAATTCCCTTTAACTTTTTTTGTAGGTTTCCTTTGTTTTGCAAATTCAGAAAGTCTCTATCATACCTTTATTTCTTGTTCACTCTTTCTGCGGGCTTCATCCTATAATAAATCGTTTTCGTAGATTTTTCTTCACTTAAGAACGAATAAAAAATTTTGTAGCGAAGCTACTACTCCGTAACAAACGTTTGGGGAAAAACTTTTCAGTTCCTATTTAAGGTAGACAGCTGATTTTTTAAAAATTCTTCATAACAATGTGCAATTAGTATTTGACTTATTTATTTGGTCGTTTGGTCTGTGGCCCATGATGCAAAAGACATGTAATATGTTAATCATATAAAAGTTTAAGATTTTTCAAGTATTTATCATTTCGTTCTCCCTCTTTCTGTTTCTTATTTTCTCTATTTATTATCACTGAACATCTGCTCTATAAACCACTTTGTCCTTTGGTCCATTCATAATATTTTTTGTGCATGCCACTCATTTATGTTGTCATCGATCCTTGTTAAACGCGAAGCTTTTCTAAAATCAAGGTCGGTCCGTACGTCGTCCGTCCGTAACGGATAGCTCTTTAAACTTTTCGTTAATTTAGGCATGTTAGAGTTGTCCTATCGATTTTAAACTTTGCATGGTGATACCTGTAATAGTTAAGTACGATTTAAAAAGGGTAGCAACTCTATAATCGTTACCACAATGTCCGTACGTCCATTTAGAACTTGTTGATTTTGAACTTTTTTAACAACTAATTTTTATATGATCCAATTATCCGATTGATCTGATTTTTTGTATACTGATTCCTAGGACAACAAAGTACAATATTATAAGCGAAGCAACTCTATAATTAAGTCCTAAAAATGTAAGTATATCCTTAAAAACTATTCTGCATGTAAGCAGTTTTTCAACAAATTTACTTACAATTTTGTTTCGAATTTTTACATTTATATTCTGATTATTCAGTTCTGACACTCAACGAGTGTTAATGTGCGTTTTTCCTACCGTTTCAGATCTTCGCTTTTGTGGATGTAGTCATCCTTGTTTCTTTATAAAATAATCAAGCTATATATTAATAATCTTACTTCTTTTTTCATCTGTTCTTCCAATTTTTTCTGTTCCTGTCTTCTCTCCTTTTCTTGTTCTCTGCGCTGTTTCTCCTTCTTCTCTGCCTCCCAATCCTTAAAATGAGTTAATTTATTATGCCCGATACTTAAAAAAGGACCGGGACGACAAAAAATTGATTTTAAGGAATTAATTCTGTAATGGTGGCTTAAAGTTCTTGGAAAATTAGTTTTTTTTACCAGTCTACAGCACCTACGAGTTTTTTTATTTGGGAAAAATTTCAAATAACTTTAACTAGGCCAATATGAACCTGTTTATTTTCGCTACTTTAGGGAAAAATGCCCTCGTTTTATGGTTGTTAATAAACAAGCATGAAAACATCCATACAAGCGAAGCTTCGCTTATTAAATGTATTACAAGTATCACCATTTAAAACATCATGATTATAGGACAACTACACAAAAATTAATGGTCAAATATTTAAAAGTCAACATCTTAAAATGGACAGAAGGGATTTTTTGTGTGTGAAGATTATAGAGTTGCTCCGCTATACCTAACTGTTTCACGAATCACCAATGCAATTTAGGATTCGATAAAACACTATTAAATGCCTAAATTTACTACCAAAGCTACAGTTACAAACTTTAGGACCGAGCCTAATTGAAAAAATAGCTTCGCTTCAATAAGATAGATATAAAGAATTCAACTTACTTTCATACTGATGGTCCTTCTCTCCGCCTGTCTCCAGTGTGGTGGGGTAACACTACGGCTACGACTCCTGCTCACAGCCTTGTACATCATGGAGCCACGTCCTTTTACCTTATTAAAGATACATTTATTCTAGTAGAATTACTTTTATGAGGAGGGGGGGAGGGTCGGTACGTATACCACGAAATACAAGTTTTGGCGAAGTAACTAACTATCAAAGGCTTAAAGAAAGTCAAAACATCAATAAATTGGTTGTATAAACTGATATATTATGAAAATGCTTTAAAACAAGAATTTTTATAATGGCCGGGTGAGTTGATTTTTGTAATATTTATGGTGGTATGATATTAATATATAATAAATGTGATAGGTATAGATAAGGGATTCTTAAGGCTAAGACAATGGACGATAAATTGTTGTACATCCCAAATAATGTAAAAAAATTAGGTACCATTTATGTAGATTACATTTATATTTTATTCAGTGAAAAGCTTGGGCACTGCTAGATAAAACCAATTAATCATTTTTAAATATAAATATCTAAATGTCCTAAGGTTCTAAGCCAACGAATGAGAAAATTTTTCTTCCTCTCTGTAGAATGTGAAGCTAAGATTTACCTTTTTGCCTCCAACCTTTCTGTCCCTATTTCTCTCCCTGCTCCTTGACCGCCGACGGTCACGGGATCTTGACCGTTTGCTGTTCTTGCGTGACCGAGAGTTGGACCTGCTTTTTGACCGAGAGGATGAATGCTTCCTTTGCAGAAATCTTGGTCTAGAAAAATTGATATTTGAAAGTTTTTTCTATAAAGAACAAACAGGCGAACAGAATGTTGGCCCGTTGGGTGAATGAATAATTAAATGGATAGATGGTTGAGAAAAGAAAGAGATATATTAGATATAAAGAAGCTGAATCCAAAAGGTAAATTAATAGCGAAAAAATATTTGGGTGTCAAAAGAAGTACTAACAGTTGAAATCATTTGTTTTTTGGGAGTGGGGTTTGCTTTAGAAAATAATACGTTTTTCCTTCCAATATTTACAAGCTTAAAGACAGAATTTTAAGAATCGAGAGTATTAATATATGAATAAGTTAGTTTATTCCGCTATGCCTCACCCCTCCCAGTCCCCATATTTCTAAAATAAAGTGACAATAATGGTGGGTGGGGGTGGGTTCAGTGCAAACCATGCACTTTGAAAGGGAAAGCACTAATAGATTCTATTACTCACTTTGGAACGTCTGGAATTTCGTCTGGGTCAATGTTTGAAACTTGGACCAGGGGGTGGGCCTCTCCCTCATTCTCTTTATCCTAGGAAAAAAGATTTGAATTAGTCATCATCATGTTACCAATGCCAGACAGCACCTTTGACGACACTCTGAAAGTTCGTTTAAGCATTATTTATAAGTTCGTTTAAGCATTATTTATAAGTGTGCAAAAATGGGAGCGTCAACACCCACCGTTAATATATACTAGAATAATATGGAAGGTCTTTAACATTTTTCGCCCCCTCAAGAAACACACCTCAATTGCAAAACCGTGTGCATCTTATTAATGTTTATGTAACCCGAATTAATGAAATCCAAATGATAATTGTCGTTTTGTTACCTTATTCTTCTTTTTCTTTTTTTTCTTCTCTTTTTTGGATTTTTTCTTCTTCTTTTTCTCTTCCTTTAAGTTTATCCTTTAATCCTTAATTCGAGAAATGTTTGAGTTGTGAAAACAGCAAAAATAATATCAAAAGCTACATAGGGCTTACACTATGTTTTTTTTGAAGTTTTATGTTAATTAAATTGAAAAAACTTAAGATTTTCTAACATGTAGTTTTCACAATGCAAATGTTTTTTCCTTGATTCACGCGATTTATTACTGAAAAAGTGAGGGGGGGGGGGGTAATAGGATGATAAAGGGATATTCTTTCCTTTTCTTCTTCCTCGCTTTGTTCAGCCTCACTGGACTCGCTGCTGGAACTGGAACTCTCTGCTTTTTTAGCCTAAAATAATTAGTGCTAATCCCTTCATATTTAGTCCACATTGTCATTATCCTTTTAAATCATTTTATGGAATATAAGAAACTTCCTATACTATTTAGAATCATGAGCAAGACATAGCAGTAGTAGGTACTAATTTTAACATCTCTAGTATGCGGCAGTGCTACTCGACCTGTTATCATTTGCCCTAAGTAGCTAAATTCTTTAAATAATTTTCATGGAAACACTCCTTAGCTACCTTAGATTTAGGAATAAGTTCCCCAGAGTTGAATATTCTTGCATCAACCAGAGGTCTGTTCTTCTTATCAACCTGCAACTGTTCGATTTCTGATATGATCTCTTTTCCTAGACAAGAGAAGGCGATAAGATCAAAAAAAACTTTGGGTACTTTTGGTGAATTTTGATTAGTTGGTTCAAAACTATACATGACTAGGTAAATCTTTAACCAATAAAGATTCTATAGAATGGGTATTTAATTCATCTTATCCCCCAAGTTCGCTGCTACTAGGTTATATTTAATGTAATGTTTGAAAGAGACTAAACGATTCTATCCAAATATAAAAAGGCCAACCTTGTAGAACATGTCCAAAAACTGTATGAATACCATCCAGGTGAATAGCTGGCTGTGTCGTGATAAAGAACTGAGATCCATTCGTGTTGGGCCCCTTGTTGGCCATGGATAATAGGAACGGCCTGAAATAATTTGCAATCATTATTATAAAATACGAAATGCCATAATTGTTAGGATGGGTTAGGGTACGTTACACCCGTAGAGGTTAATTAGAGTCTAAGTTTAGGTTTTTGTGATTTTGCTTGTTTTTCTGAAAGGGTAATTTTAACAATCACAAAGGGAGGAGTATTGCGTAAAATCCGTGAGTTAGCTTCATCGAAAGCGATTATTAAGTCTAAGAATTCTTAATATTGACAAAATGCATAGTAAACGCATATTTAATAACACTTAAGACTTAATAATCGCTTTCGATAAAGCTAACTCACTGATTTTACGCAATACAAGCACAAACCACAGTTACTCCTTCTATATACATTTTTAGGTATATATTTTAAAAAAATGTTTGGTAAAAGTTAATTTCATTACACATATCTTTACTGCTACCCAAAGAATATCATTTTGAACACAAACCTTTTAAGGTTCACTACTGTACCTACTTAATGAACCTCAATTCATCAAATGCATTTTAATTCCTTTACAGACAAAACTAACTTTTTAAAGATGAAATAGCCCACTTGGTTGGTTGGTTAGGCACTGCGGGATGGAGCCGTCCCATTATTAGTAGTTTTAAAATCAGTTAGGAATTTAGGTAATTCCGTCGTCAGGCTTATTTAAAAATTCTGAGGCCAGAATAGGCTGCGTCCATAAATCCAGGGGTGTAAGCTCTGTGGGCTTGGCTCTGCCGTTAAATAAATGTTGAACATCATGCAGTATGTAACATCCATATCAACAGAGGCGTAAAAGCTGTACCTATACTGTAACACCTGCCATAAATATCCCACTCTGTTGGTATGCTGTACCTGTCGTGTTTGAGATCAAAATTTTCATCCTCAAATTGTCCTCCATAAATGGATTCTCCGCCCTTTCCGTTTCCATCTGGGATCCAAAAACTATTCATTTCTTACTAGTAACTTCGCCAAACCATTGGACCGCTTGGACCATTGTGGTACGATCGTTTAATCCGTTTAGGAGATATGAGCCGACATACAGAAAGACATCCTGTTACTTTAGCCTAATTGATTGGGTATCAGTTAACGACACAGGGAATGAACATTGGCCTATAAATAAATTTAAGCTTTATTTTTGGGTTGGGACGGATACCGAAAGATTTCTAATGCCGGATATCCGGTAACCAGCCGGATATCCGGTCAATGTTCGATATCCGGTATCCGGATAGGTTCAATATCCGGTATCCGGCCGGATATTGAAAATGGCCGGCTCAACCCTATTTTATTTATTATTTGTACATTCTATGGAAGCTTTATCGCTGGGATGAAAGGGATTTAGACAGGGGTGTATATTCTGCAGAAGATTCATTTCTTCCCCTAATGCAAAATTTATAATTTTTTTCGGAACTCTTTATTTTATTTATATTATCTCCACTCCCACACATTTGTTCAGGTTTTTTCACCAAGGAGTGGAGAAAAACGGGAAAAAAATCTTAGCTTGTGGACAAATGAATAAGTTGTCATCCCTGAGAAATCTCCGCACTGGATCATGAAATCCTTGACAACCCTGTGAAACGTGGTGCCCACATAGTGCAGCGGTTTCCCTACAATTTAATGGTCACAAATACTTTTTTTTCTATATTAAATCTCCTCTATGTGCTAAGTGTATGTCAGTCAGCAACTCCTCTTTGTCATCTTTCTCTCTCTTTTTTTTGATTATATTACACTGCGCTAGTATGGAAAAAAATCTACCTAGGTAGGCAACTTTCTATGGAAATTTCTATCAACGTTTTTTTCTTAACCAATCTTACACTAGTTTTGAGTTATTGCGCGAATAAAAAAATATTTAAATTTTTTTGTGACTTTCCTGTGGTTTTTCCGATGCCCTTTTCTCCTGTGCAGAGACAACGGAAATTTTCACAGGTTTTGGGAGTAACATCACTGGAATTCATTACATTTATTATTTTTATCATTAGTAGTTTTTAGCTACGACAGTTCCTGTAACATTTAGGTTCATTTTAAAAATAGTAGCAATTCTATTATCATTAGTGGAAAGTTCAAACCATGATTTTTTGGGACTTTATTGAAAACAACGTTTTACATGATCGATACAATTATCCTGGTTTATTGACAATAACTACACAAATATTTTGAAGATTTTGCTGCTTCTCAACAATTTCAAAACATAAATTGCGTAAATAGACTCAATTTTCTAATTCTATCGATTATGGGTAGCTTTATACTAAATACTTGCTGCGCAATCATTATATTATCCTTGATTATTAATAAGATAAATAAATGGCATCCCTGTAAAGCTCAATAACAATTCTGCCCACTCTCTGTCCAGATATGGTGACATCAAAGAAACAACGGGGCCGTTTCACTCCCATTTTAATTTACCTACCTAGTCAATACGTAGGTAGGTAACTGAAATCTGTAAATTTTTATTTAGCAAACAGGGACGGTCCATGAATGAGGGGTGAAGAGTTTTGGTCATTTTCATCCAACATTTGTCACAAGGCCTTGCATGACCTTTTTCTGGAATTCCTAACCAGTGCATTCTCCTTACTCTTACTCTTTATATTAATGTCGTACATCTGACATCGCAGCAGTAGGTTCTTATATAAAGGAGATAGTAAGAATGGAGGATTTTTCAACCTATTGAGAAAATGGCATAAAGAAAAACTAACTCACGCTATAAGCTTTTTAAAGTTTCTACTCTATACTAGTAAACTTATCAACTCTCATTAATGGAATGTCCTATTTGTATATTTATGTATACTTTTTATATTTTACGGTTATCTTTATATAAATTTAAAACAGCAGTCCAAAGTATTTAAAAGTAACGAAAATACATATTTATGTTAAAAAAAACAGCCTTCTTAAAAATAAATTTACATTTTTTTTTTGACTAGGTAGGTTTTATAAAATGTGTTTCTGACAATTTGAGCATTAAAAATATTTTATGCCTAATAAGCTCTTGTAGGACATAATGTGTGATACTTGTCAATGTCTGCACAGAAATGGATGTGAAAAAATATAAAAAAAAAAGATAAATCCTATGATTTTTTCCTGAGCAAATCATATATCAAATCTAAATATCTTCCGTGGAAGAAAATTAAAGTTCAAATTAGAACCAACTTTTTTAGGGGAAAAGTGGAAACAAAAATTGCCAATATTTTATAGCTAGGGATTTTTGGAAAAAAGACAATATACAAAACATTGATAAACGTACCAAATTATGATAAACAAAATTACTTCTTCTGTAGAATTAAGTTATTGGTTAAAAAGTTTTGTCACTTCTATAAGTTTAGAACCTATAGAAGTACCCAAATTTTTGGCCCACGAATAAGATAAAATGGTATAGACCGTTGGGTACCATTGTAATTTACAGTCCATTGACCCCTCCCTCCCTGGTCAGACTAGATAGATATCTAGTTATTATCAGCAAAACTCCACTTAATGTCCACTTCTGGAAAGTCATGTCTCAGCTGATTAACATTGCCATCTCCCAACTGGTCACAGAAACTTATATCAAGCAGCCGGAGACTCATAACAGATGTCAGAAGATCCTAAATAAACAAGGAAGGTTACGTCACGTGTCGTAAGTATTTGAAAGAAAATTTAAACCGAAAGGATTTTAAGGGAGGTAGCGGACATTGGACTGTAAATTATACTGGTTCCCAAAGTAGTATAAATATTTTCTCTAATTTGTTAATTTATATACTTGAGACATTTTTATCATATCTTGATTGCTTGGTTCAAACTACCAGATTTACTGTCCAATCTTAACAAATAATTCGTTCAGGTGGAGTAAAAATGTTTATCATAATTTGGGGGGCAGTGCATCATTAATATTGTATTTCATTGTCTTATTCTTTAAGTTCCCTGCATTTTTGCTTTTGATGGTAAAAAATAACCCACTCCCTTCCATCCCCCTTTACAAAGTTATTTGACAAATGAATACAAATACCTGAATAGTTGCTAGAGTAACATTTCTGTTTCCCAAAATATCCAGTTGTTTCAGTTTTCTTAACCCTGATATTGCTTTTACCTCGCGATCTCCAGTTTGCCTTAAAAGGGTGAAATGAAGTTTTTAGCAATTTTCCTGAAAGTTCCTTGTAGAACATAGAAACACTCTCCTCATATAATTTTAAATAAACGGAGAGTGGTTTTTCGGTTTTTTTTTTGTTAATTCAGGTTAAGTTCAGTTATATTGGTTAGGAAAACTTGGCCGCATAGGGTTAGGGCACTCCACAGGGGTTAAGGCATTGAAAAAAAACCTTCACGCCCTATATTTAAATTAAATTAAGAATAAAGAGAGGGGGGAGCTCAGTGCTTGAAGGGAAAGCACAACGTTTTTATTTTGAGTTTAACTCAAACCTTTTCGTCTATACCTAATTAGGATATTTATGATTGTAATGTTGTATACAACATAGAATCATTTTCAATCCGTTTTAAATTTTGCAAAAGTTAAAACAATGACATACCTGTGAGCAGTTAGATACAATCTTTCTAAATCAGGACAGCAATCGACTAGATGTGCCATGGCTCCAGAAGTTCCCTGGATGCTCAGACACCAACCAAGATCCACATCTCTAAAAAAAGATTATGTAAAACTCAGCTTATACCAACAACAAATTTAATTTGGAGAAAAAAAATCGCGAAACCTATACGTGATTTTCAGCTGTCGTTGGGGGGTAAAACATAGTAGAATTGACGACCTTTCCATTTGAACCCCAAATATTATTTTAGATTTATTTCGCTTGTTGGCTATACCTTATTCCTGTGTATAACCAACAGCAAAGCCCATAAAAATATTGAAATATATCCTTACCTTAAAAAGCTGCAATGAGTGAGCGCATTAATGCCGCGTTCTGTTATTGAGTTGCAGCGCCAAAAGTCAATAATTTCCAGGTTGGGCTGACAATGACTGAGGTACATACAAACTTCATCTCCTTTTAAAATAAATGAAGTTTTTTAAAATAAAAAATAAACAAAACAATGTCGTCAACACAATGGCGTACAAACAATTATTGACTGCTACCAACAAAACAAGGGCAATCATTTCCATAGATAGCTCAGCAATAATTAAATGTAAACAAAATCCCAAAAATAATCGGATACAAAGCAGCAACACCAGCAAAATTATTTTTGTACAAAAAAATCTTCTAAATCTGTCATAAAATCTTCCATAAAAGGTTTTACTCCATTAAAAAAAAATAGTTAGTTATTTGCAGTTTTTAAACCCGGTAAAAAAAATAAACGGCGGTTCCCTCAAATTGCCTAGTCAAGCAAAGACCCCCCCCCCTTTCCCCCACTTTATTTAAAAATAAGTGTGTAGGGGGAGTTAAGTGTTCGAAAGACCAAACAAAGCTTACCATCAATATTAGGACAGGAGGCAAGGCAGAGATTCCTAAGTTTACGGTTGTTACACAGAATTGAAATCACAGCTGGTTGCCCTATCACAGTTCTAAACAGAAAATATTGATATAGAATAGTTTCACTCCAGACTTTTGTTATAATATACTTTTTTTGTTTATCCTGTAAAATCTCGCAATTCACTGAACGGAGTTCAGAATTTCAGTTTCAATGAAACTTCAGAAAGTTCAAATTGTTTGTGGTTTTAGGTTATTAATATTTATTGCCTCTCTCTTACCGCCTAGCCTTTGAATACAAAGCAACTATATGCTGTTAATGGCGCAGACGCTGTTTAATTTCAAATAGAATATTCAAATTTTATGCACCAACAATCAAATTTTGATTTCTGCAAAGTTTGCAAGAAATACCTCAACCCTCCTTTAATTTTATAATAAATTAAACGTTTATACCTGTACAAATTAAGGCTTTCAATGTTTGTAAGACTGGACAAAATCTACAAAAAAGTAATATAATATCATAAAGTTTAAAAGTCATTTCATAACTATAGTTATAGTTTTAGGTTTTTTTTCAATTTTCGAATACAGATACCCTAGATGATAAAGATCAATCAGTAATTATACTTATAGTAGAAAGTAGTAAGGTATTTGTGATTTGTCTGTTGAATTCTCACTATTCAATGCACCGATTAAATTCTCCATTTTTGGTTATATTTTTCTACCCAACATTTTTGTACCCCTTCCTTCCCCCTTCGAATACAAAGTCCCTAAATGCTAGGGGTGCGGCATTTTTGTTATTGTAAAATGTACCTGAAAATCTACAATATTGAGCAGATGACAATTTCCTAAACTTATTTCACTAATCTTTGGCGAGTTTTTCACGAGGATTTGTAATACCTAAAAGCAAATTAATGTATCAAAAAATTAAAAAACACTGTGTATTGGATTTTAAGACAAAATATAACATGTTCATAACAAGTAAAACAATGTATATTACAATGGTTATGAGAACCTACACAAAAATAAAATATGACACTTATCTGAAAAAAAGGCAATTGAATTAATACTGCTTTGTTCAGACCGACAGACAGACGTACGTACAAGACATAGTTGTAAAGGGCAGTGTTTTGGAGCCGTGGAGCCGCCATATTTTGCTGGAGCCGGAGCCGTAATTTTCGTTAAAAAACGGCTCCGGCTCCGGACTAGATAAATAAAGAGATTTTTT
>LS050659.1:30681-42826 GCA_900241095.1 Acartia tonsa | reverse complement strand
GCTATTTTTATATGTTTTACATATTTCCCCATATCTTTGTTTATTTTGATGCAATTTTCAAACTTTTATGGGATATCAATATCAAAATAATTTTTCCCATTGTTATGAGCATCTTTAATATAATTTACTTTGACCATCGTCATCATGCAAAATAAAACAAGGTTTCATGTTTATTTTATCCAATAAATCTATTCTTGATTTTAGTAAAAACCTTTTAAATCTACCTGTACATATTCCCATCGACGATTTTTTGTGCTTCGCTACTTATGGATGTTGTCATCCTTGTTTTATAATATATCCTACCATTCCTGATAAAACATCGAAGTGTTTTTAAACTATGAATGCAATAGAGAAAGAAGGCTCAATGAGCAGTGATAATTTATTATAGAATAAAAAGCCCTTCAGGAATAAAGTAACAAATTTAGATTTTTTGAATTATTTTTATGTTTCATTATAATAGCATTTAGAGTATGAATAAAACAAACTTTCTGGTTAATTTAAAAATATCTTTAATTATTGACATTTTTAGATATAGTATTTTTTAACTAAAGGTTTACATTAGAATTAATAGCCTTTCAATTTTCATATTAGAAAAAAATTGAAGAATTTTTAGTTATGTCTTTATACATGGTATTGTTATAATATTACAAAGAAATCTAGAACAGGTAAGGGAGGAGGCAAGGCTAAGCAAAAGTATTCATTACAAACACTGCACCATAGCTGAGTATTGTATACAATAGTAAACCATTGATAAAATGCATTTTAGTATCGGTTCTACTGTATAACTCATTTGGTCTGTCATCTACAGAAACTTCGTCAGCTAATGATAATAGACAGCTAACTTTTTTCGTGAAAAGTTTAAAATTTCAAGATTAAGATGTACAATTAATGACTTTGTCCAATGTCCACGCCTAAAATTGTAACAAGTTTATAATCTATGCCACTTATGGATGTTTTCATTTAGGTTTGTTTCTTCTTAGACACTGACCATTATTAAATTGTAATTACGACACTTTCAATAATAGTTAAATTTTTAAAATCTATAAAAATCATGTTGGTCAAACCATGCTTAGTATCTAATTACTTTATTTTAGGGAAATAGAAAAAATTAAAATGTATGACATCCATGTCATCAAACAAAAACAAACTTACAGACATGTCAGTATGTCAAGTTGATTCTAAGAAACTTTTTTATGAAATATTTTCAAAATTGTAAAAAAGATTTGAGGTTTCAACCCTCTTACTTGGGGTGAAGCCATTAGTAAAAATAAACGGTCCTAAAATGTG
Organism: Acartia tonsa; assembly: GCA_900241095.1. Lineage (NCBI taxonomy): Eukaryota > Metazoa > Arthropoda > Copepoda > Calanoida > Acartiidae > Acartia > Acartia tonsa. Next base: position 41,539 of record LS050659.1, on the reverse strand, counting down.
CGTTTTTAAGGAAATGCATGTAATGAAAATATATATGTATAGAAACAATAGTTTTATTTTTTTATATTCTGACTGTCACAAACATAAACCAGACCAACAGTGAAAGTTTATGTTCATTTTTTGTGACAATTCTATCAATCATTGGTTTTGATCAGGGAGGACGTGGACATTTTAAAGACTGGAAATTATATGGTTGCTCAAATTTTTATTAACAAGTCCTCTCTTTTGTTGGCTTCAGAATTTCGGGACTTATATTAAATCTTAATTGTCTTAATCCAAAAGACAATAATGTTCATGAAAATGTGTGTTATCTAATGATTTTTTGTTAAAAAGCTTTTTAATAGCTTAAGAATTTATCTTTTTAGTAGCACAGTTATTCTAAAACTAGGGTATGTTAGGCATGTTATATCAACCCGTCTTTCATACCAAGATGCACAGAAAAGACTTTGTAATCCTTGTCAAATTTAAAGATTGAAAGAAAAATAGATATTTAGATATTTTAAAAATATCATATGTAGTGATTTTAATTCGAACTATTCTTTTAATAATTATTTAACTATTATTTCTTTGCACAAATGTAATTTTTTTGCTACGCTACTTATGTACATTATTCTAATTGTTCTGTTGTTTTTGAATGGGTAAAAATAGTTGATAAGCGTCTTCCTTTTTTGAAGACACTAATGATTTATTATAAATGATTCTTAGGGACCTTTTACTCAACTATATGCCAACTAACAGGGATAAAGGGAGATATAAATTGACTTTGTTCTTAATTTATCCTTACAGAAAAATGTTTTCCCGTCCATAAAGATATACATGATATAAAATTTACTTTTTAGGTATGTCTATAGAGATTCTATGCTACTATTATAATATCATATGTAAATGACCAAAAATAAAAAAATGAACAAGGTTTGAAATTGTTAGGACGATTTTACGTACCTTAATTTTCTCTTAAAGCTACTATAGTTACTGACGGATGCACAGTGCATATGGGCATACAGTATGTAGAGGTATAGTCATTTTTTTACTGATGCACAATATATAAAAAGTTGGAAAACTTTTATAATGTAGCTTCAACACTGTAATCAGTAAAGTAAATTAATGTATTTCTTTATTCCTGAGCGTAACACATAGTTGAATATAACGGAAAGAAGTTAATTATTTCCTTAGTTATTGATAGCTAAACCTTTTAATAATAATTATCATAAATTAAGAAATATAAATTATAAAACAAAATCAAGTAATGTTTATGTGCAATTGATCTTGTATTATGCTAGATCAAGTTTCCAGACCATCAAAAAAGGATTGTTACTAATGTGACCAGAACATAATAACAAAAAAATACACCAACCAATCATTTATAATTAAAATTTCTGTGCTTTATATGTCCCAAATAAAATGTATAACAATAGATTAACGTGTAGATTTGGCTCAGGGAGGAAAGGGATATTGGATTTTGAATTAAAACTTAGTTTGTTCAAACAAGCAGTATTGAAACTTTTCAACTAATAATTTTAATCTACAGAAAGGGTATTTTTGTTTACTATAATTGGGGATGTACATCAATTTATTGTCCATTGCCTTATCCCTTAAGTGCCCTGATGTTTGTTACTAAAACTGTAAATTGTGGTAGCATGTGAGCATAATTATGATGAATACGCCCGTCCTAATTCTTAACATTTACATAAATCTTCTCCATATCAATAATTCTTATCTCCTCAATATTGCTGGTGAACATCAGTTTAACACGGACAGGGATATGATAATAGAGAGAATCTTTAGTGAGTAAAACCTTATCACTGTTTAGACAAAATATAGTTATTGTCATGACCACATATATTTTAAGGTCATGCTTTGACTTTTAATAATTACAAAAGTCTAAGATCAACAACCTGAGACAAGCAGCCAAGACCAGGGCCAAAGAACAACAGGTACTAGATTTATTAATAACGTCTATCTAAGTTATTCTGAAATAACAATATCGATTAGTTATATTTTAAAACATACATGATAATTGCTTAAGTAACAAACTATTTTTTATTTAAGGCTCGGACTTTGGTTTTGTTTATTAAATATTTAAGCTCAATGTTTAAATTTGTTGGGTTAAAACTTAATAATCGAAGAAATGTCAATTGAATAAATTTAATCAGTCTTTTGAATGTGGTGTAATGAAGTAACTATTTGGCATACAAATGATCAAATAAGAATAAATTGCATAAAACCATAATTATATTCTTTTACTTTTATGGCTTAAAATGCCTAAGGAAACTTACTCAGATTATCCTTATACACGCACTCAAAATACACGGGAGGGTTCCAATGTACCTGAAGGGTATTTTGGTAAAGCACCTGGCCTACTATTGCTGATGAATCACTCTTTGGGCTTACAAAAAGATTTATCTTAGTCTCGAAACATGTTTATCTTGCATTGTTTTTATCAAAAAATTAAATGCCACACCAAACGCGCATTGAAACTCAAAATGGCGTCCCAAACAACTGCAATCAATCAATAGATAAGAAATTTGGGGGAAGTTGATCTGGACTTGAAGAATAAAGCTTCCTTAAAAAAAGAACAAGACAGTTATAAATCATAATGTAATTGAAACCTTAAAAATGTAAGTTTGTGAATATTTTTAGGATTTATTTATACTCAAAGGAATATTTTAGTTTTTTAAGTTTGTGCTAAAGTGTAATTTTATTAAATAAAAATAATAATTTGTGTTTTTTTTGGAGAGATTAATCAATCACTGTCTTTTTCTTAGAATTTATTATGTTTTATTTGTGAAAGTCTTATTATCTCTCTCTGTCCATCCCTGCATTCATTCTTATAACCTGGAATTGAATGTGTATAAAGCAATAAGGATTTCTTAGAACAAATTACTCTTTAAATTTAGAATTCTTATAATATGGAATTCCATATAAGACGAGGAGAATTTTATGCTAGTGTATTGTTTGTTGTGTAGTCTTTTCCTTAACCCCTATGGGTTTGGTCCTTGTGAAAGAAAGTAAGGGCACATTGCATATAAAAGAAACGAACCTGTAAGCAATTTATCTGCCAAAGTACTAAGAGCTCTTTTACTTGGATATCATTCAACATTTATAACAGTACAATAGTTATCCTATATAACATTCTCAAATTATTAAGTCAACCAATCTTATTCTTTTAAAAGAGGGGTTACTTTATCTGACTGATTTCTTAAGGAAAATAGGAAAAGGCTTTATATGGAAGGCTTCCTAGAATGTGATACAGTTCTCAGAACTTATTTCTTTTCTCTAAATACAGAAATTTATTTCCACAAATTTTTCATTTCAATGCTTACATTTTGTTGTTGCTTCCCTTGTATGTTAATTTTAAGTTTAGACAATACACATTACACACATATAGTAAGAGTAAAAAAAAGAAAAATTTTAGAGAAAATTAGAACAAATATAGAAGAAAAACAGTTATAAGTTCCTAATCTCTGTTAAAAAGTACATCAAGTTTATTTTCAGGTGTTTCTCAATATCTTCAGACGCAGAAATGTGTTACTATAGGAATAAAACAAAATACTACCTAATATCATATAACACACTTTTTAAATCTTTACGCTCTAAAATTAAGCGTTGTTTTCAAAAACACAAAAATTAATTTTATGTTAAAATCAGTCTTTTTACCACACTTTTATTAGATGTGTCGGAAAACTCACTCACATTTTTAAAGTAAAATATTTCTCCAATTTTTAAATTTTGTTTGGTATGATAAAAACTTACTGGAGAAATATAACTTTTAGTAGCAATAACAAGTCTATATATATGAATAGATTATGTTGCGTCCATAAATTATGAATAAAGCAATTTGGCTTAGAATCATTTCTTTCAGTTTTGTCTTTTAAAGAAATTAATTAATTTAAGATTAGATATAGATAGAAAAACTTCATTCATAGTTAAAATAATTTCCTAAAACACAGACAATGTATTCATGTTTCATTTATATTATCCAGATTATCTTAAATTAGTTTTAAATTGCTTTGTATCCAATTTATGACAAGATTTTAGCATCAAACTAGAGTATTATCAAGAAAAAAACGCCCCAAAAGTAATTCTTATTTTAAAAATTCAACTTTAATCTAAAAATGACTAGACTATGTTTGTGATTGATTAAAATGCAATTATTACATTTGAAGATGACAATCAGAGATATAAGGAAGAAGGTTCCACCCTTGCTCTCCCATGATTGGGAGTTTACACAAAATTGTCAAATTATATGTAAAAACTTTATAAGATACTACTGGCTTTGCTTCAAGCATCTAATGGGCGCTTTCCAACCTCTTTTCTTATCCCCCCCCCCTTGTACGTCATATTATAGGATGTTATATATTTTCCATTCTTTTTTGACTGGATTTGTTACCTACCTTATAGAATTTTAATAGTTTATATGGTGTTTTTAGCTATCATTATTTCACTTTTCACAAATTTTAGTTTATTTACTTTAGAGCTAAATTTTATTGCATCAGTGTATGTCAATATTTGAAAAATACCACCTTTTCTAACAAGTCCCACCTGAAGCAATTTAAAATCTCAATACCAAACAAAAAAGTCTGATTGAAAAAGCAACTCCCTTTTCAAGAATTGGTTATTATAACAAGAAGTAGCGACCGCAGTCAATGATATGCTATATAATATTCTAAGCATGATTAAGTATAAATGAATTTAGGGATTGTCGAATGACGAAACGTCTACAACATCAAAGACTTTTTGAGAGTATATTTATGATATCCAATTATAAGGAAAAGGGTATTGACTTATGACTTTGAATTTATCTCCTATTGAGCTACCCTTGTATCTCCAAATAAAACAAGACATTTCATTTCTAGACTTAAAAGTAACTCAATGTTGAATTGTTTGTGAATTAGTGATTTCAATACTTGGAATTTCAGTAAAATCTATTGACAAGTACATGAGTACACACAACACATATTTATGTACTGACAGAATTTACATTGTACAAAGTAAAGTCATATATGTCAAAAATCCGCAAATGTACAAGGACACTTATGAAATTATTTATTTTCTTAAAAAAACTTATGGTTTAGGTATTCAATTACAGTTTCAACATCAATTCTTTCATTTCCCTAAAGATCTGGATGGATAAAGAAAAGGACGATAAATTCTTTCCTAATTATTATAAATAAACTTACCTATTTGTACATATAAATTCTCGATTGAAAGTTTGAAACAAGCAATCAAAATGTTATTAAATTACTTAAAGTTCAATGTTTTCTTTCCTTCCTACATATCTAGGATCTTTAAAATTTGTTGTCGAGTTTTAGAGTATAAATCTCTAGAAATCATATTCAAAGAAACATAATATAACTTGAAGAATGCTTGTACCTCTTCCCTGAGAAGCATGTATTTATTTTAAGTATGCACACATCATACATATCTGATGTCTGAGGGTATGTAAACATTTGTTATCAAGATGTAGCTATTAAAAGGACACAATAGCATAATATTACTCATCATCCTTTTGAATATGACCCTAGGATTCAATTTAAATTACATATCTTTAAATTGTATTAGAAGAAAATCTTAATAGTCTCATTCTTTTTTTGCGTATTAACCCTGCGGGGCTACTTTGGCTACCTTGTCTTCTTAAAATATTTAAAAATCCATTAAATTTTCTTATCTTTCCTTTTGCAATTTTTTTGTAATTATTTTAAGTCTATTTCAACTTGATTGTTGCTTTCTGAAGCTTACAACAGAAGTATTAAAAGGATATTAATTTAAAATCGAATATAATGGAAAATTAAGACTAAAACTAACAAATCTTATAAAAATTCAAGTTACAAATTGTTATAGGCATATAATTTCCCTTAGTTAAATGGTGCTATTTGACAAAAACACTGACGATAGAGAAACAGACCAAGAATTAAGACTTATTATATTATCCTTTTAATGCCTCTCCCACAAACTGCCATCAAGTACTCTACTAGGCTTCTCTCTATTTTGGGCTTTTGAGTGGCTAGAGTAGTATATGGGAAGGATCAAGAAAGAGAGAGAGTAGAAAAACGGATTCCAATGTAGTTGTGTATGAATTTACACATTGGTTCAATTACCTTAAAGTTTAGAAATAACTTTTTCTTTCTGTGATAGTTTCTATTCTAATGTCAAATCATTAATTAATTAATGACTTATATTAGTTAATAATTAAATTTTACTGTTTTCGTATAATTAACTTTTTTTGTTTAATTGTTCATTAATGATAATATAATTATTGATTAAATATTTTTCTTTCCTTTTTCCATCAAAATAATTTTGGCCTCTTACTATTCTGCTTCTTAAATTCTTATTTCAGTAATTGTAGATAATTTAAACTAAACAAATGTGTTCACCACTTTTTTAAGTAGTTTGTTTATATACCTAACCTTTTAGTACAAAGTTTAGTTAAAAACTTGTCCCCTCGGGGCTCTTTATCCCCAGCCACTTCCCTTTCCAAACAACAGCATTCAGATAAGAACCACAACACAACAGCTAAAGAATGATGTCTATCTGTTCTGACCAAATATTATGTAAATATTGATAGCTAATTGAAAGGAAAAATTTTAAGTATTACATATCATTAAAGATATAGGCAAACATTTAACCTTTTACTAGGTACACCTATCTACCATATAGATAGATGTATTTTTTTACATAATAGGTAAACTTAGCTTTATTATTTTTCCTCCAATTTTTTTTGCTAAAAACTTTTCCACAATATTATAATAAAGTTAAGATTCAATTAAAGGCTGTTAAATTGATGTAATTGATTTATGCAGTTTTGTATGAACATTGCCATCAACTACAGTTGTGTAGTTGTACCCATAAATACATTCTTCAAGGTCAAGCTAACACTGGACATTTCCTCCCCCAAATTACAAATTATACCCCACTCTTCCTTGCGGAACAATTCCTCCCTCCGATACAAAATTGTTCCCCCATTACTTTTGGTTATTTCTATCATCTGTTAAAAAAAGCCCCCCATCCCCCCTTTAACATATTTCCTATTGTGTAAATTGTTTTTCAAGCGTGTTAGGGGCTGGGGGAGAGTGGTTATTTTGAGTGATATGATTGGCCTAATAATAGTCATAATGGTCAGAAAATTATAGTTTTTTGGTTTGATGGATAAGTTGTATTTTAAGGTATGAAAGGACTTTGATTCGATAAATATTTTTTTTTCGGGGAAACTAAAAGTTATGACTTAAAAATAATTACCTTAATTTTTTTAGCTATAAAGTAAATACATCACTTTTAACTACTAAAAATTAAATGACGCATTATGTCTTATATTTATATTATTAAAATTCAATTAAAATTCTTTTCATATGTATCTTTAACTCTTTTTCAATTCCCTCCCTCTTTTCCACTTACTCTTTTATAGTGATAGCTTTAATTTGGCAAATGTGCTATATACCATGACATACCATAATAGTTTATCTATATCTCGAGATTGTTTTCATTACAGGTTGAAAAATAAGCTAAATAAACAGGTACAAATGCCATGAAAAACGACCGACATCATATTTGATATCAAGCACAGGGGGTAGTGGTAAAGGGGTATTACTCACCCCCTTCCCCGCTCCAAAAAAATAGATGTTCTTGACGATGCAATGTTAATATAACTTTAAGTTAAATAACCTGAGAATAATATATGATCTGCCTTTTATATTAGGAAGCATTGATCATTTTTCTTTTTACTGATCTCCTCTATACCTTATTTAATGCTTTGACTAGATTAATACCATTTACAATATCCCACAGACATTCATATAAATAAAGAGTTAGATAGCTAATTTTATAATTATTAGTTAGAACCAATAAATATTATTTCTAAGCCTTACAAAACAAGGATGACAACATCCGTAAAATTAAAACTCTAAAATCAGACTGTATAACAAACGAAAATCAACACTTCAAGAGTGTGGAAACCTAATAAGCAGAATATAAATTTATACAAAAAAAATTATATTAGTTTGTTGTTGGAAAGGTCATTATCTTATCCCTTAAAACCCCTGGAAATTATGAGTAATTCTTTTGTCTCAAAATGTATTAAAATTATTCAAATACATACATCTCATTTTATCAGGGTTAAAGAAAAAGGCAAAATAAGCAAAATTCATTAACCAATCACTATTATTTTTTTAGTAGGTTTTTGTAGAGAAGCAACTTCATAATTTTATATGACTGTCTGAAATAATTCTAGGGAAATAAAATTACTTGGATAATTTTTATATAAACTGTTGAAAGTTTGTTTAGAAATGGGATTTACTCATTTATTATTACATAAATTGATTTTTTTGTGCGAAGAAAACTATTTTTTAAATCAAAAGATAGCAGTCATTTTTATCCTGAACCCAATCATGAGTCATAAAAAGCTCAACTTTTTGTCTATCATTTTCCAAAAGATATATAATAAAACTTTAAAAATGACACTTTTTATCGTCTTTATATGTTATAGCCTAAAACCTGTCGTTAAGGTCTTTAAAGATCTTAATGGACATATATGTTATATATGTTCGTTCGTATAACCAGAACAAGCTACTTGAATTATTAAAATACTAGCAAATACGCCCCTATAAGCCTCTAGGGGCACTTAAGGTAGGAGGGGGGAAAGTCGACTCCATCCCATTTTATATTTGAGTTTCAAAAGAGTAAAAAATACTTTTTGGAGTAGAGAGGGGTAAAGACACCCTCCCAAAAATAGTTTAAAACCTTCCCAGGACCTATAAGAAGCTTCACTGTAAAGGAGAACCATATCGGTTCAGCGGTTAGCGAGATCCTTCGAGACAGACAAAAAACGCTTACTACTTTATATAATTCTCCACTAAAACTTAAATTTATTTATTCAATTATATGTGTTCCTATTCATTTTATTGTGATTCATTCTCCATGAGGTACGTGTGGTCCAAAAACCACTGTGCGCCAGGAAAGAAAACAGTGGGATAACAGTGGACAATTTAGAAAATTTTTACTAATGAGTTAATGCTATAATACAGTAGAACAAAAGTAAAATATACATATGTTATTTTAAGGTATGTGTGGTCCAAAAAACACAGTGTGCTAAGATAGAACACAGTGGAATAAATTAGACAATGAGAAAAAAAATCCCCGGTGGCCCAAAAGGATAGTGAACCATAATAAATCAGGATAGGATAAGAGTTAACTATTTCAGTTTTCTATTTTTATCTAATGTTCTTTACATTTTGATTAAGAATAAAACAGAAATGATTTGCTTAAATAGAATCAGTGAATATACAATAGAGTATTATTTTTCATAAAATTTCTTTAAGGATTTATAATATCTTACTATTAGCCCTTCTATGATTTTGCTCTTTTTTTAGCCCCTAGTGCTCTGCTTTTATTTGAAAGAAGTAATTATTATGATAAGTATTATTTATGGGGCAATATACAGTAAAACTTGCATATCAAAGCGAAGTAATGGTTTTTATTCTATGCAATATGCATACAAAATTATATCTTTTAACAAAGCAAAGTAGAACTTATCTATTGTAAGGATAATTTGTTTGGATTTCTGAATGAGATCCTTTATAGCGAAGCAACTATACAATATACATAAGTCAAAATGTTAGTTTATTACTTGTAATGTTCACTGGAGCTTTTATAATGTTACTAAAAAAATAGAATTTGAATTTCCAAATATATTAGATTACAATTATAACCAGAACTTAAAAATGAAAATGCATTGTTACAGTTTTAAAAATGATGCTACAACAGATAATATTTGAAGCGTGAAATCTGGAAACGCTAGAAAATCAAATAAAGAATGCGAAAATAATGATACCACAAGATGCACTGAATTTTAATTTCCGAATGTGTACACAGTTTCCTCATCCTATCTCAATCTTTATTACTAGCTAAAAAAGCCTCAAACTTCAAAAAAAATCACAATTTTGAAAGTTTGAAGCTTTTTTAGCTGGTAGTAAATATTGAGATAGGATGAGGAAACACCGAGGAAACTGTGTACACATTTGGAAATTAAAATTCAGTGCATCCACCATAACATTAAAGTGTTTTTCAAAAAGAATAAAAAAGATTTTTTGCTAAAAGTTATTATAATTTTTTAGAACATGTTTCAATCAAGTAGAGTTATAGAACAAGTGGTTAATGGTTTAAGGAGTCATTTGAAATGTGTATTTTATTATAGAAGAATATGATTACTTGTTGTTTATATAGCTAGCTACCTATTAACCTTAGCATGTGGGCTATTTAAGCTTTATTTTTGTGTCTTATAGTAGGCACACTAAACTTAGAAACCATTTAATGACACTAAATAAAAAAAAATTATAAAAAAAAAGAATTTCAATTATACATTTTTCAGATAAATAATGTAAGTTTAAACAGAGAGAAAAACATTATGATCCTTCCATCAATTTATACCTAGTGAATTCAAGCGATAGAAAAGTGCAAAAACCACAGAAGTTTTTTTTTGTGAAAAAAAATCTAAATATTTTTGGCATAAAATATCATAGTGAGTAAAAAGTGAAAATGATTGAAAAAATGAGCTTATTTAGTTTGGTCTGTATTTTTGCATTGGCTTTAAACAAGGTAGGTTTTTTATCTAAAGTGCAGCTACTCTAAAATTTACTTTGGATTGATGTAAACTAAAAACGCGTCACACGAAAGATGTTTCAATTGCTAATAGTGCATTCATTCAATAGTATATATTACCTTGTAAAACCTGTCAAGAAGGACAACGTACCTTAAAGTAAGGTGGTGTTGGGGGGGGGGGGGGGGGTATTTTTTTTGGTGGGGGATTTTTTTGTTTTTCCGTTTAGCCCCCCCCCCATGTAAAAAATCAATTTTTAAAACAAAAATT
>LS050659.1:14302-25333 GCA_900241095.1 Acartia tonsa | reverse complement strand
ACCTAAAATTGCTTTTAGCTTTCTATCTTTCATAGAACTATTGAAATGCTTTTTTATTTTTGTTTTAAAAAATACCTTTTATTTGATTTACTTTAGTCGTATTTTAATATTACAAGTTGAGCTACTAAAAATTAATGAAATGGTACCAAGCCTATTTTTAATCAAAGTATTGAAGTGAGTGAGTGTGGTTGAATGATTATTTGTAAAATCTAACTGTAGCTCATAATAATCTATATAATATATACTTAACTATCTATATCCGCTAATAAATTGATCAATATCTCTTTTTTTATGAGATGCGTAGCTTCTCTACATGCAATCAGTAGTAAAATAAGTATTGTTTACTCTTTAGAATTAGATCTGCGACTTCTTTGATGAATAATGTTTATCAAATTTTTTTTTGAGTTGAGTATATGCTTTTTATTCGGGATTTTAAGTCAATTATAGGATAATTTAGTTATTTTTGTGTCATTTTCATGGAAATGAAATGTGGAAATGATTACTAAAATTATGTTTAATGAAGTTAAACATAATTTTTTTGTGTGGATTAATTTTTAACATTTATTAAAATCGTTTGAATGAATCGATTTTATATTTTTTACAAATGTTTGTTGAAAGGTTTGTGTTTGTAATAAAAATATGAAACTATAGCATTGCAGACAGGTGGATAGACATACACGACGACAGATTCGCTACTAAAACCATATTGATGATACTATATGCTATACTTGTAGAATTATATCAGTTATTGGGATAAATTATATATAATGGTTTCGATGTAAAAGTGTTGAAAATCAAATTAAGGCAATTAGCGAATGATGATTTTGGAAAAAATGATCAACTTGGTACCCACGGATATTGACATAGGTAAATGGAAAATAAATCAATTTAGTCCAATATTTCCAAGCTCCAATAAGATAGCATTTTATCTCAAAGTTTTTGGGAGAACTTTATTAAGAGTATATTATTTTTGAATGATATGGAAATAAGGATATGGCGATAGTTTTTCTTTTTGCCTAACCCCTGCAGAGGCCCATACCTCCGATGGCTTTACCCTGTGGAACTAGGCTGTGCCCAATATAACATAACCTAAGGTAAAACCACTCGCTTATTATATTTCAATTTATTTCAAATTTTCTATTCTCGCTAGACACTTTGAGAAAAACTCGATTATTTTAAACTTCATTAGCAATCCCTGTACCCCTAATTGTTACCACAAAGTGATGGTTTGTTAACTATAAAACCAGACTGACAATAGAGCTTAATAAATAATGTATACAATGAAATTACTGAATTTAGTTACTTGTTCCTTTTTGGTTATAATTAATATATTGTGGAAGTTTCCTGATAAACAAAATTATCCCTCCTCTAGATTAGAATCATTGCTTGAAAAGTTTGGACACCACTAGTTTTTAACAAACCAATCAAAATTCAAAAAAAGTGCCAAAAGAGCAAGCTAAGGAATGAGTGAATGTATTTGTAAAACTTTGGGATAAGTTTACAGACCCATCATCTCCTTCCTCTCTGGTTAGAATCGCTTTAAACTAAGTCTGCATTCTCGTTCAGGCAGCGTTGCGTGGTTTTACTACTTATAGATTAAAATTAATTTGCGAAAAATTAAAGAATAGTTAGTTAGTTTTTGTTTAAGTTCATTTATTTACATTTAATTTTTTCAATCTGTTTCATGCTTTCTATTTTCTTTTGATATTTTTTTTAGATATGGCTTTTAAATCTATTAATTTCCGCTAGATTAGAACCAGTTCTTAGCTATACTATAAAATCATTTATCGCATCGTATTATAGTAATTTTTATCCGCGGAAAGCTGTCTATAATACACTGCAATAAATAACTATTCTTCTTATTTAAACATCAATTAGTCCATTAGTAAACATACTTCTGAAAATTCTAGTGATCATCTATTATTCAACTTACTTTTGTCCATCCGCCTATAACTGTTTTAATTTTTTGCTTGGCTACTTATGGCTGTTTTATGTTATCTTCATGTTTAAATGATATCAGTAGATGCTGCATGTGTGCTATTTTATTGTCGTGTGTTGTTAATAATGATAGCTATCAAACCATCAGCCTACCAACTTAACCTATCAAACCCAAAAATAAAGAGATTTGATAAGCAATATAAAATAAACTTAATTTAAAAATATTTACTGTATTATAGTAGAAATTAATGATTTTTCTAAAAAAGAAATATTTGAAAAAAAGAAATTCAACCCCTATCACTTTAGAGGACAGCTGCTGACCCCTAGTCTTATGGACTACAAAAATTGGACTATAGTTCGATATATAAGTTGTCTATATGGGCATGCACTTAGATAACATTTGGCGCACAATCACCAACAGTAGGAGCATTAAAAGGCCATCATCCTCAAAATCAAAATTTTAAAATGGATTTTTTAACACATCAAAAAACATTTTTGTAAACTTTTGAGAGTAATTTTTATCTTTAACATGTATTTAGCTACAGCCATAAGACTAGGGGTCAGCAGCTGTCCTCTAAAGTGATAGGGGTCAAATTTCTTTTTTTCAAATATTTCTTATTTAGAAAAATCATTAATTTCTACTTTATACTATATTACATAATAATTAATGCATAAATCCCTTAAAAAATTGTTAATTTATCAGAATCAATCTTTAAAAGAAGAGAAAAGTGCCAAAAAATTGTTTTTCCATCGATTTGTTTTGGATTTGCATATCTTTTTGGTTCACCAGAATTTCCCTTAATGCTGTTTTTGAGATCTTGTGCTTCGATGGTGCTGAATTTTAAAAATTTAACAGTTGAAACTTGTAAACAAAAGATGCATCTATATTTTATATTTACAGTAAACTCATCTCAAATAAAAAGCTGCTATACTGAAAATTCGGATTTGCCTATTTTTTTGGTTCACAGTTTATAATTTGTATGGGGATACCTATTCCCTAAAATCCCAGATACAGTCCTCAGCTTGTGTGCAAAAATATTTGCAGGTTGCAGTTTATAATTTGCTTGATTATATGCTATCAAATAGAAAACCAGTAATTACATGGTTAGCCATACATGTATGTATAGCAGAAAATATTTACTGTAACTTCAGAATTTTCATTTTTTAAGTATAATAAATAGAAATATGGTACAAAAATCTTCATGTTAGAAGACTTCTTTTTATAACGCTGATTTTATAAGATACAAAATCTAAATTAAAATAAACGCATTAAATACCAAAATATAACAAGCGCTGCTTCTTTTTCATTAGTTTGTATATTTTTGTAGAAAAAAAACTACTCTTTTGACTAGAATTGAAATCAAATCAATATAAATCACTAAATTTCTTTCTTTCGAGTTTACATGAAATACAAATCCATCTTCAGTTTTGGAATTTATAGACGTGTTAGTGACACCAAATTCACAAAAAAAAAACGATTTTGGATGACAGGCAAATTTAGAGTCCGATATTATCTACAGACTTTTTCATGAGTATTACAATATTTCTAAAAAGTTTTACTTATAAAACAAGAAGATTGTTTAAACCATTAATATATTTGTTTAAGAAAACCACAACAGTATTTTCTACTATGAATATTTTTTGTAGCACTGTTATAAGCTGTATCTTTTTTTGAAGTGTTGAAAAGTGTGAAGTGATTTTTTGAGGGGGTCGTTGGGGGAAGGGGGGGGGTGGTGGAGTGTCAAAATGCCAAAAATGATTTAATGAAAGCTTAGGATTGAATTAAAGTTTTGAGGTACATAAAACTGTTAAAGATAAGTGGGTTAAATAAAGCATCTATTATTGAAGAAAAATTAATAAACAAGTAATATAAAAACATTTTTAAATCAGTTATTTATTTGTATGGAGTGTCTGCTTTATTTTGTTTGCTCAGTGTGTGATTTTATGTATGTGTGTGTTTGTGTGTTGTGTGTTTACATGCGTTGAGTTGAATCACGGGAAAATGTATTGTAAAGCTACCAAATACCATAACCGCCAAGTCATAATAGGAAAAAATATCAGTGATTTCACCAAACCAACCATGTTTCTAGCTTCTGCGAGGTCTCTATCCTTTAAGGTAATATTTCTGAGGAGCTCTTTTAACTAATGAACCTAACCAAGCATAAAAAAAGGTTTTTAAAAAGGCGTGCGTAATATCGGACTTTTTAACGCGTTTACGAAAGCTGCACACGCTACATGTGTATTATTAAGTCTTGGATATTCAAAATCATTTTTGAAGACTTATTTGTTTCTTTACTAATTAATTTTGACCCAATGAATATAAATATTTATTGTTTAACATTTCTTTTATTCCTGATGATAAAAGTGTTTCTGGTGGCCTTGAAAAGTATTTATGGTCATAAAATCTGCACTGTTGATATTTCCTTAAAAAAGGATTATCAAAGTTCAGCAATGTTTTAGGAAAAATTAGCTGCTATTATTCATTAGAAACTTTATTAGAAAGCCTGTAGGGGCCTTTCTTAAGCAACATCACCATCATAACAAAATGTCATAATTTTTTTATTTTTTTTATTAAATTTAACATAATGTGGGTGTCCAAACGCCCCAGAAAATAGCATACAAACTTTTTACAACAAGTAGGTACATATCTTGAAAATTAGAGTTCAAACGGTCTAGCGTTTAGCGATATCTTAAGCTTAAGAAATTTAGGCGCACTTCATTCTATTTTATATTATACTACTTTATGAAGGCAGTATCGAAAAACCAAATTATCTTCAGTAAAGAATTTTTGTTCATATAACTGTTTCAGGAATTGGCTCAATCAGACCTCTATCTTACATAGCAACTGAAAAAATCAAATTTTTTTATAGACCTAATAAATAAATATTTCTAATCTTTACGGCTTTAAGTAATAAAAATTTTTGACTTTTGGCTATTTTATTTTAAAACTACGTAATCTAATTTATGCCTTTTAATAATAGAGTTGTGATAGATAAAGTTCAAATCCTTTTCTTTTTTCATATAAATTGATACAAGAAAATAGCATTTAGTGTAGAAAGACTATAGATATTTCTTGTTAAGACATTTATTGAAATGAAAAGCATTAGGTAATTTATCCCCAATGCGTTAATATCAAAATATTTCAAAGCTATTATAATAAAAACAAATATGTATAAATAATAAAAAATATTTCTTCATATTTCTCATATGGATTGCAATATAATCTAACTTGTAATATTTTTAAAATTCACATAGGTTATTTTGAATACTTTAATTGTGTGCTCTGTCTAATTTTTGGGCGTTTAAAGATTCTTAATTGCCAAAATCTTCAACATAAATTCAAATTGATTGGGTTTTTGACTTGTAGTAGGGCTAATTCAGAGTAGGTCTATAGTCATTCGGTTAAATGTTTATAACAGTATTTTTTGTTTGTTTGAGCTAATCTATACTCAAGTTTAACATTTGTGATATAGATATATTGACTAAAGAACTTAAATGTTGTGTAAGCATTTTGCTTGTGTGTATGTGTGTATTTTAGCCTATTTACTTTATATATTTATTTTGCGTTGGTTGTGTAACAATATTAGAAGCAACTCTATTCTATAAATTAATATAAATCTCTCAGTTCAAGATATTAAGTTAAAGAATTTGTAAGCTGGTATTAAAATCAATAATTTTTAAACATTCTGATCCAAAAACAATCTTTTGAATTCTTGTAATATTGTGTTTTTCTATAAAACAGAGTTAGCTTATTGTGCCTGTGCTTTGTTTAAATTGTCCTTGTTTGACCAACAATTCCATTTACTTCTTGTTCAGCTCCTGAACAAACAATGATAAGAAACAGTTTAAGTACCAAGTTTTGTTTCAATAAGGAGACAAATATTAATATACAGCAACATTGCATATTAACTATCTTTAGAGAAGCTAGTTGTTTAAGGGTTGTTTATTTGTAGATAAATGATAAAGAGGAAGTGAAGTTTTATGGCTGAATTAAATCTAATTTGAAAATTCTTTATACGACCCCCTTGATAGTTTTATTCTATATGTTACTTGATACTTAACAATTCTGTACTTCAAGATGGTTGAATTAATTTTCATTTTAAAATTATTAGATTAATAGTACTATCTATAAATATTATTTGACATACAAATACATATACGTATATACTTTGTAGCCCAGATTAATGCGTACCCAAAGAATTCCTTTTCCTCAGAATTTATAAAAGTGATGTAAGAAAAATTTGTTAGAATCTTGGTTGATAGAAACAACCAGTTTTGGCAACTTTTCAAATTTATACACACAGAGCAAGATTATAGATACTCTTAAAAAATTAAATCAAATTTACATGGATGAATAAGTAGGATGTATATTGATAATGCAAATTGTGTTCCATTTGAAAATATACTAGAAAAATTTTAGCTTTTCTTATGTTTATTTTTAACAGTGTGTGCAGTTTAGATACTTCTTTAGCTTATCATGTAAAAGGAAAACTTAATAAGAGAAATATCCCATAAATATAACCATATTATTTTAGTACCCAAGCTTCTCTAGATATCTGTCTGATGGTTACTTGGACAGTAAGGACATATATATTTTTTCTTTAAATATATGCTTGTGTACTTGTGCCAAGCTATTTGTTCATATGAGTTTTTTAACTAACCTTTTCTAAAAGTATTTTTTGGGTAGAATATATTGATGTATACATCAAAACCATCGATTAACATTATAGCTTAGCTTTACTAAAGAAGACAGATTTGTGTGTAAATGATAGATTTATGTAAATTAAGTATAACTTTAGCAAAGAATATTACACTAAATATCACGATATTCTACTAAATATATTAGCATAAATCTTAAATATGCGCATCAAAGGTTTATTTTAAGATTTGTTTTAGAAAATCAACAGCTTCCATTCCTTTATAAATCTTTTCGTTGAAGATAAATATAATGTTTTTTTTTAAATAATCAATTTCAGTTTAATTTAAGTCTGTGTTTGTGTTAACTCAGCCGTTCAAGTACGCGTTCTATGTAGAGATTTAGTTTGGTTAGAACTTTTAAATTCAACGTATCCGAGGAAAAAACCTGCAGCTCAAAACATAGCTGAATATGATAGAGATGCCTTATTGTGTCAATTCACTTTTTGAAAGCCAGCCTTTCACAACTGGACGGCGTCCGCCCCTTCCGCCTTAAAAAAACTATACTATTTAAACCTTAAAAGTTTTGTCTATTATTCCATTCTTAATCTTAAGCATTAAGCAACTGTACAGTGTTTTACATCTTATCTAATAATTTGATCTTATAAATTTGCACATAAAAATATTAAAAGAACAAAAGGTTTCAAGAAGTTTATTAAGTTTCAAATAGTTTTTGAAATAATTTGCAGCAACCACGCCCTCAATTTATTATCAGGTTTTAACCTTTTTTACTTTTGTTCTTTTCTTTAAATCCTGTTTATTTTGTCCACCCCTTTAGTTCTTCTATGTATTTTTTACTAGTGGCTTCATCGTTTATGAGATCTTAGTGGAAAAACATACATACACACAATCAGCCTGCTACAATTAAGTATATTAATAATAATTTTTTTTTATCTAAGAACTAACTATTGATTACTTTTTTCATACTTTCATTTATTTTTAAAAATTCTCCTTAAATTTAAGAAGTATTAGGCTTTTTTACCATGACATCCCCCTTGGCTGTTTTAGGTGTATGTATCAGGGGGGTTTCTGCACGCCTCTGAATTTCATCTTTGCATATCTTTGCATGGGTTGAAAACACCTTAGCATTGTTTTGTATTGAAACAATGGAGCCCTCTAATCTGCTTAAATTTCATCCTTTGATTTGGTGGCTGTCTAGAATATCTTTTATTTTTTGAACTGCATATATATTGTACTTTCAGCAAACCCTTGTTAAACTATGTGACAAAAATGAACAAGAGTACATGGTTATAATTCAATACATGTTCATGTTCGAAGTAAACTTCAAAATTGTTTTACACTATCAAACTTCTAAAGTATATACTATATACTATACAAATGTCGTATTAGAACTTATTCACCAATTTTGTGCAATTCAATTTTATTCTTTCATGGTTCGCATATGACCAGAAAAGGTTTTAAAATATTTATCAACATTTCTACGTTTAAATTTATATCATATGAAAAGATTTTGGAGCATTTTGTTTGATTTTTAAAGTCATTGTGAATTACAAAATAAAATTTAAAAATTTATTAAAGTGCATAATTTTGTTAGTATTTCAAGGAATTATTTGCATAGTTGCTGGAAACAAAGGGTATTTATCAGTGTACCAATTAAGTTATCCCAAAACTAAATTTAAATTCCTAAAAAAGCCTTGTAATTTGTTCATTGAAATCTGTAATGTAGCTTAATTTCAATCTTCAAAAACAAACTTTAAAAATTATTTTTAATTGTGAGCAATGCAATTGAAATACTTTTTTAGATGGAAGTCTTATAAGGACAATGTAAAACTCGTCCTTGTGACAGCTAATATGCAATGAAAAATATCAATTAAACGCCTCAATTATTATTAGCATAAAGGTTAATTGGATGAAGCATAACTTTATTTGTTCATGCCGTGAATAATAATAATATTGTGTAAAGGAACATTTCTATTAAATCAGGTTAAAGCAAGAAAACATGCATTTATACCCTGCTTTAGGGATTGGACAATACAACATTATAAAACTTTACGTAAAAAGATTTCAGTTACAGATTTCCTTTATTGATATCTCAAAATTAGTCAATCATATTGTGCAATATATTCTGCAGAAAACAACACATTAATACATTAACAATATTTAGCAAAACTTTAATTATGAATTTGGTGTAAATTATTTCATTTCTAGAAGGCCTATCCCCACTTTGAAACCCACAGAAATCATGCACAAAGATTTACCAGATAATCTACATTTTTATACATTTAATAAGATTAAATCTACAAAGAACTATATTAAAGCTTTAAGAAAATGTACTAGATAAAAAAAAACTTTCATGCTATAGAATTTTTATAAGCGAAGCTTTTCTATAATTAGGGTCGGTCCGTCCGTCCGTTACAGTTAGCTCTTTTCGTTAAACTCTATAATTGCTACCATAAAGTCCGTACGTCCATTTAAAACAGTCTGATTTTTTACTTTTTTGACAAAATTTTTTTGTAATTTTTATTAAAATTATCCTATTCATCTGATCTTTGAATACTGATTCCTATTACAACAAGGTACGATGTGATAAGCGAAGCATCTCTATAATCAAGTCCTAAAAACGTCAGTATGCCCTTAAACAGAATCATGATTTTAATCAGTTTTGCAACAAATTTACTTACAATTTTGTACATATAAGCTTATTCCTTAATATTCAGTTTATCCAGTTCTGACACTCTACTAGTTTTAATGTTCGTTTGTCCTTCCATTTCAGAGCTTTGCTCTAATGGATGTTGTCATCCTTGTTTTGTTATATTTATTGTTCTGTGATTGGATGGTTTTCAAGTTTAAGGTGCGTAAATACTTTAAACCTAGAGTCCACACCTTACAACTTTCTTGCTTAGGGAAGGAAGGAGGGTGTTTTCCACATAGTGCCTATCGAACACTGACCCCCTCCCTGTTTTTTTAATAAGGAGGGTAGATTTTTTTCTTTACCTAATCCCTGCGCGGGATCCTAACACTACATGGATTAATATAGCCCTGCTTGACAAGGAACTTTTAGGGAAATTGCCAGAAAAGACGTTCTCTTAATCAATATTTCTTGATATATTTTTTATGGCCTAACATTATTTCTTATTTCGCCTGACTTTAATATTTTTATTTCAGGACTGAGCCTGGATGTGTCCAGTTTGGAGATGGAGGTACCAGAACAAAGTTTGAGATTGACCTAAACAGACCAGAGGGTTCAGAGGGCTCCTGCGGGGTTAAATATGACGAGGTTAGTCTAATAGCGGGAAGAAAATCTTACACTTTACAACATAGAGTAACTTTGCTGATGTAAATACGTCCTGATGTTATTGACTTCCAACTCCTTCTTTACCTTTAAATAAAAAGTTTTAAACAAGCTTTTGTATACATTAAATATGTTGACATTTAAATAGATAAATTTTCATTATTTGTAAAATTTTTGGACAAAATGTAAACGTATATCATTTTATGGCATAAACAACTTTTATAAAATAAATCACAAATAATTACTTTCAACGCAAAGTTTTTTAAAAAAAATATTTTGTTTTTTAATTTTGCGAAACCAATTTGATAATTTTTAATTGCAACTGCTATTAAAAATCTGAATCTATTGTTATATCCTTGAGATCATTTAACCCTTTATCAGTGGCACCACTGCCAATGTGTCACAATATTTGCAACTAAACTGATCTTAACAGCATGTACCTTGGGTGTTACAGAATTAAAATAGAGTAATCATAGTTCTTTTCGAATTACTCTAGGAATTTAGGAATAAGAAAAAGTACGATAAATTATAATGCACCCATAATACGAGATCAAAATTAATCCTTTAGTATATTTAAATATTGGTGAAAAACATTGGAGACTGTTTGTTTTTACCGACCAATCAAGATTACATAAATTTACTTTAAAAAATAAGCAACATTGAATAGTGGCCGGTAAAATCACATTTCCCCATAACTAACGGACTGGCGGATGGACAGAGACTCATAGTTAACCTTACTTGTTTCTTACTATAAACCATGAGTCTAATAATACGAACCCTAAACATCTAAATACAATTGTATATTTTTAAAGGTCATCAAAACCATCTTTGCTGGCTGTCTAAATTATTCTCAGTTACTGCCTAAAATTGCTTGCTTAGTTCGTTAAATTGTCATGTTACTTATAATTCATTTTTAGTAGCGAAGCTACTCTATAATTCACTTTGTCCGTCCGTCAGTCAGTCCGTCAGTCCGTAACGCTATGGGGGAAATGGGATTTACTCAGCTCCTATAAAAGATAGAATGCTGAAATTTTTTGACAACATTCCCATCATTAAGGAGCACAATTTACTATAAAACATCATTGGCGTTCGGACCGATTTTTAGCAGGTTTTAGGCTATTTTTATATTTTTCACATTTTTCTCC
>LS050659.1:0-10612 GCA_900241095.1 Acartia tonsa | reverse complement strand
GGCTTGCGTGGGGGGCTGGTTAAAATTTTTTGGGGGGAGGGCACCCCCCCCCCCCCCAAAAAAACCCGCAAAAAAAAAAAAACGACCCCCCCCCCCCCGGATGAACCGAATAGTTTGATACATACAAAGTAAATTATAGAGTATAGAGAAAGATTATATAAAATATATGATACCTATTTGACCTATATACCCCTTATTTATCCATGTATTGAATACAAAGCAAATAATTCTATCAGATGATCTCAAATAATAAATCTATTTTTGTTACTACATGTCAAAATATTTTAAACAGGGATTGAAGGGATCGAAATTGATGACAAATATTTAGAAAATTAAGAACATATACTCCAATTATAAATGTTAATAAAAAAAGTTATTATTGGCTCTTTTTACCTAGTATAAAAGTAATAGGATGCTTGTCTGAGTGTGTGTGCATAGCAAAGTATCTCACTAACCGCTGGACCTATATGTGTTCCATAAAAGAGAAGCTTCTTATAGGTCTAGGGGAGGTTTATACCTATAATGTGGTTCGAAAAAAGGGGGGGGGGGCATTTATCTTTCATGTACAAAGGTTCCAAAATTCCTAATAATAATATGCCTGATTTTTAGTGCCTGATATATTTTATTTGTTGCAAATAACGGTTAATATAGCAAAAAGTAGATTTTTAACGACGATAAAAAGTATGATTTTTATGTACATGTATATTTTTTGTTTTAGAAAGCACAGGAGACTAGAGTGGCTATTTATGTTAGAAAACATCCCAGTATAGAGCTTTATGGTAAGTCATCTTCTAACATTCATTTATAGAGAAGCTACTCTTTAAGTCATTCTGCCAACCTTTTTTGTCGTTAATCCAGAAGAATTAAGAAAATGGTGTGTTAAAGAGTTATTTTTTATGATTTTGAAGAAGTAGTATTTTTGGAATTGCTAAAGTCCACAGAAGATACTGGCGCTCTCCCTCAATATTCCTTTTCGAGCAAAATACTTCGATAAATATATTAGGTTGAAAGAGTAGGAAAGTAAAATTAAGTGTCAACATAAAAACCAAGTATGACCTTATTAATCTTTTCTACATACAAAATTTAAAATTATCTTTGTAAAGTCAGACTTAAACAGTTAAAACTGTGTGTAGCAAGATTTTAATTATGTTTACTAAATTAAATAGAGGATTAGTATCTTTACTACATGGCCTTATCAAGTCATGAATAAACCAACATTTTTTAAACTCAAATATTTCCTTCTAAAAATACATTAATCAAATAAAATTAATATAAGTGAGATATCTAATTATCTGGAGCAAATAATATTCCACGTTACAACTCTTACTAATACTATTAAGAATATCTTTATATTACTAAATTCTTCTCCGCTAGTCTCTAATAAAGAAGCATGGGTTTTGTGAGGCCAGTCTCATGCTAAACCAATTAACTGGGTTTAAGCAAAGATTTCATTGTAAGGCTTTTAAAACTTTTGGGTTTTGCACATACTTATACGTGAGTCACGTTCCTTCAATAAAGACAAGAATGGGTTTTTACAGTTTTCTAACTCTAGAAGTCACAGTACAAATTTGTCCTATGTCATTGTTTATGTGGTGTGATAAAGCTATCAGCTAGCACATGCACAAGAAAACATTCTAACAATTCTTGCTTTACTACATTTGTTCATCAAAAATATATACAAAAAATGCATGTATCTTTTTAGGTTAGCATCAACTCAATAGCAAAGTTTATTCTTGATGTAAATACTAGTGGTTACTCAACGAAAAACTTTTTAGGGAAGGAGGGGGGAGGCTATTTTAGACTATTTTATTTTAATTTCATAAATAGTAAATCATAAAAAAATATAGTTGAACATACTTATCCTTAAATCCTGAATTATTTGTACATGTTTATGAGATGGAAGTAGTTAAAAATATCTCAGGTCAAAGGCGGAGGTATTTAGTGGCTTTTTGGTAATTTAGAGATAAGTAAATAGAAGATACATTAATTTTGCAACAATACTGGCAAGCTAAAATAGACAGACAAAATAGAGTAGATTTTAAAATAAGTTAACATTTCATCTTATACTTAATTATTTATTTAGGTATTAGACTAATTTCCAGGTCCCAGATTCAACATAAATAGTTTCTTTAATTTATATCAAGAACAAACAGTTGTAGAAATATCTTTGAAAATTTAATAAATTCATTTACCGGTTCGTTCTGGGAGGGAGGGGACATTGGACTTTAAATTATGCTGGTCCCCTTATTTCCTTTTTGATTTTTACTACTCGATCGCAAAATATTCATTTTTAATATAAAAAACCCATTCACATTCATCTTCGACAAGGACTCGAACCTTTGTAATTGTTGATATACTTCTTTTGTGTTTTGATAACTGTAACATTTATGTCAAGGGATGAAAAATATTGTTAAAAGCGAAGATTTTCTAAATTTTGGGTATGCCTTTTCGTGTTAGATTTAGGCATATTTCTTTCAAGCTCGGCATGAAGATTCCTGTAACAGTTAGGATCAATTTAAAAAGAAAGTCCATACATCATTTTTTAACATGATGATTTTTAGCTTTTTTGGCTACATTTTTTATGATATAATTATCCTTTTCACTTCATTTTTTAATGTTGATTTATGTAACGAATAAGACAGAATGCTATTTGCCAAGCATCTTAAATATTTTTACGAATTTTTCGTTTTAGGCTTCCAAATGATTTAAATATACCACAACATATCTAAATTATTGTTTTTCTGATCATCTTATATGTTAAGCTTCGTTTGCATGGATATTGTCATCCTTGTTTTATAATGTTTGCATGGAAAACATTAAAAACACTGATCTAAAATAAACAACATTTCTTTGTTGAAAAAAACAAGTACATTTTATGTTGATGGCTAGTAGAGCTTAACAATAGCTTTCTGGAGAATAAATAGAAATAATAGATGAAAAATTAAAACATTAATTTCAGTTAATTTTGTTCGTCTTTTTGCATATCTTGCAAGGTTATTGTCGATTAAAATGAAAGACTTAACTTATTAATTGGGAAAAGTTAATTATAGATTGGCTTTACTATTAGTAAACAATATCACTTTGTTTAATGTTTATAAATAAAATGACAAAGCACTTACAAGAGTTTAATAATACGATTGCTAGAAACCTTTATTTGTAGGACATTACAATAATAGGTTTGCAAGAAACTAGCGGATATGTAGCTCGGCATAGAGGAACTCCATATTGGAAGGGAGAGGCAGGTGTTTTAAAATTGGCTTAAAATCAAACCGAGCTCTATGTGGGGCTTCCCTAATTGGTTTGAATTAGTAAATGATACAAAAAAAAAAAAATTTGTGCAGCTTAATTAGTTAAATGCTTTACTTTTTCCCATTATTTCTACGGTGTGACTGTTTTGCTTGTATTTTATTTAGTCTTACATACTTATTTTATTCCCTCCAATCTAACCATCTTTTCTTTCGACTTTGATTGCTTCTTATATTGTGTGCTAAGATCAGAATTTATTATGAACTGACAAACAGATATTATTCCAAATTATCCCACTGTCAAAATGGCCAGTTTAAAAACTCGAAGTCAAAACTAGAGCAGTTCATGGACAACTCTGCACCCGCATTCTTTTTCTGTACTCTAGTGTATTGTGTATTGTTGCACTGTTAGGACAAGATGGATTTATACCATCTTTACTTGATCCCTTAACCTTAAAACGGATGTGCTCTTAAAACAGCAAATCTTAAAATACGCTTGATTATTGTTTGCTAAACAAGTTACTTTTTACTAAAAATAATTTATGTTGAGTAGCTTAAGAACCTACACAGTTTCCAGTTGTTGAGTGAGTATTATAGATGTGGATACTTTTGTTAAATTTTGATCGGTTGGTTTAAAGCAAAGTATTTAGTTTTTCAACTAATAATCTTCACAGAGGTTTTTTATCATCATTGTGGATGTATATCAATTTATCGTCCATTGTCTTATTCCTTAAGATCCCTGCTATAACCACCATACCTAGTTATTAAGAAGCTGTATAAAAGATTATCAACACATGTGCAACTATTTAATTTTAATTTTTAATTTGTTTAGACGATAAGCTGTACATTGTAAGATGTGGAAAGGCTGGATTTCAAAATACAAGAGACGAAACTAGTTTTGTTACTTTAAAGGTAAACAATTTCATAGATCAATAACATTTTTAAAGGCCAGGATTTTCTATATATATGTTCGGTATGTTCATACGCCGTTAACGGGTAGATTTGATTATTCATTTTGGTATGTAAAAATTGGTGTATTGCTTTAAACTTAACGTGATGATTCCTGTTTAATTTTAAAACAGTAGCATCATTATAATCATTACTTAAAAGTCCTTTTTAAACTTTGTGATATTGAAATGTTAGGCTTTTAAAATCAAAACTAATTCTAATTAATTATAGAAGCTATTAGTTTTAAATTGAGGAAATTTGAGGGTAGAATCAAATCTTTTTTTAAAATGGATAGTCTCATATAATTTTTCAGATGATTAAACACATTTTTATATTTTATTAAGCAAGGACAATAACTTCCCAGAGTAGCAAATCATTTCAAACAAATGAAGAAAGTAACAGAATATTTTTAGATTTTCATTTTTATCTCATATCAGACAAGTAAATAAAAGAAATATTAGATCAGAGATTCTTGAGTTTTACCAGGGAGGGAGAGGACATTGGATAGTAAATTATAATGTCCAATGTACATTAAACAGTAAATTCCACTGGTACCCAGAGTTTTATAGACACGTTATTCTTTATCCAAACTTTTCAACAAATCGTTTAATCTACATAAGGGAAATCTTGTTTATCATCATTGGGGATGTATATCATACTTTGCATCTTATCCCTTAAAATTATAACAGACGTATTGACGAAATACTATAAAGACTCATAGAGTATCTTTAATGCAATAAAAAGACTGCCTTGAACTGAAAGAAATTTTTATCTGTTTTTGAACTTCCTCGTTTGGTGTTTTTATCAAGCAACCAAAGAAACAAAAACTAAATAGTTTGCTGAAAAACTTTGGTAAATTTTCTTATAACTTAAATGATATGTTTTGTACTTATTTGTTATTTTATTTTACTTTTTACTTAAGCAAAATTTGATGGTTTTGGGTAACACCTGTTATTTTCATCCTTGCGAAATTTTTTAACGATGTTTTTTTTCTGCATTTGAAAGCCATGTAAATGGATGATATAGGTCGACACGATCACTTAACCCTCAAAATAGAGAAATAGAGTTTTATTTTTCATATCAGAGTGCAAAATAAATTTTAAGGTTTTTCCTTCTTTTATGGGCATTTAAAAGCTTTAAAAAATTGTTATGATGGGAAAATTGACTTACACGTTCACTGATTTAGCCATCTGGCAAATTAGAAACAATTTTTGTCAG
Organism: Acartia tonsa; assembly: GCA_900241095.1. Classification (NCBI taxonomy): domain Eukaryota; kingdom Metazoa; phylum Arthropoda; class Copepoda; order Calanoida; family Acartiidae; genus Acartia; species Acartia tonsa. The sequence continues at coordinate 5,201 of LS050659.1, read as the reverse complement.
TTACAGGTGATCAGATTTATAACTAGATATATTGGAATTAGGCAGTCAAAGTAAATCTACTTTTTACGTTTAGTTTTAATTGATTTTATCCAGAATATATTTTCTAAGTATACTATTTTCCCCTTACAGGCGATCAGATTTATAACTAGAAATATTGCAATTAGGCAGTCAAAGTAAATCTACATTCTACGAATAAAAAGTGATTTCATCCAGAATAAATTTCTAAGTAGACAATTTTCTCCTTCATCTTGTATTTTTGTAGGTGACTGATGGATTAAGAAAGCTGGATGCAGTTCTGGAGAAAAGTGAATTAAAATTACAAGTTCAGGTAAAACGAATTTTGAAAGAACTTTTAAAAATATAAAAAAAATATTTTTTTTTCAATTTTTGCCCATCTTTTCATAATTATAATTTTTAATTCTGAGAGTTGATTTGTGATTTAAAATTTCTGATTATTAGGTGTTGAATCCTGACCCTGAATATGGTATTCTTGTCAAGAACTGCTTTGCTTTTGATAACAGAGATTCTCCTGCTGTTCAACTAGTCGATGAAAGGTACTATCAAATGAATTAAAAATAATTTTACAAATTACTTTATTTCATTGTGAGTTAAATTAGTAAAGGTTTCGTGAATTTTAGCTTAAACCCTTTTTGTTACAATTTATTAGAATTTTGTTCTGTAAACTTAATTTTATATATATTTAGTGGATGCCGAACTTCCAAGATTATCTCAGAATTTACTTATGACGATGAAAATTTCCAAGCTGAGGCCACCATTTACAATATGTTCAGGTAAACAAATATTAAGTTGAATAAAATTCAATTTAAGAGCCAATTACGACCAAAAGTTAACCTATGGGTTAATTTTCACCAAATCATATTCAATTTTATTTTAATTTTAGAATGCAATCAAACAGAACATATTTCCAATGCGATGTTGAAGTTTGCAAAGGTAAAAGTTTATTTTAAAAATATGAAAATGTAAACCTTTCTTCTTTAAATGAAACAGGCAATAAAGAAAGATAATTGGTAATATAATTATTGCTACTTTTATAAGAGTTTGTGCATATTTGTCCTTCTGCATTAGTTGTATAATTTGTATTACTAAACCTTCAACATAAAAACAGTTGTAAAAAAGGAAAGAATATACCCTATAACTAGAAAGGTAATGTGTATTAAACGGGACAATATGGATGCGGAAATAAGAAAATCTTATATGTAGTCACTACACTGCCTTATATTTGTTAACATATTTTCTATTGTTTCAGAAGCTTGTGCTAGGAAAGAGTGTGAACTGATAAAACAGCAACAGGGACCATCAGAAATAGATCCATTTTCCAGACCTCCAGTAAGTTATCTAATTATTTCACAAGAATGGTTTCAAATTATTAAAAATTTAATTTTAAAGAATGTAAGATTTTTTTCATTTTCAACATGCAGAATATTTTAAGTTGCATGGGGGAAAGGGGAATTGGGACTGTAAATTATATTGGTACCCAAAGTTTTAAAAACGCGTTTTCTGTTAGCTTCTTTATGTTTTAAATCTACAGTAAGGATAATTTTATTTAATATCATTGGATATATACTAATTTTTCGTTAAAAAATAATTTTATGCAAATAACTTTATCAATATCTAGGTATGCATTATGCAATATATGCAATTCAGTTTTTAACATAAATCTAGATTTAAATTCCGATAAAGCTCCATCATCTTTAAAAGTTTTTAAAAACTTGTATTTATATTTTAAAAATATGTTTGTTTCAGGCTGCCGACACTCTGACCATCTCTACCTCTGTATACGTGGCGGAGCCAGGATCCGCCGGTTCCTCTGGCTTATGTGCGGTCGGCGGTGGTGTTGCTAACCCTACCTGGCTGACCTGGCTCTGTGTCGCGTTCGGCGTCCTCTTTGGTCTGATGCTCTTAATTAATATCTTCCTGTGCAGTGCCATGACCTGTAGTTGTGTCAAGACAGAAGTTATTGAGAAGGAGCCGAGTATTTATGATGACTACTCTGTTTATGATTCTCAGTACGGGTAATATTTTAGTGCATCATCAGTGGGCGCTTTTACACAAAGTATTTTGTTGAGCACAGATACACTCTCCTAGACTTATTTTAAAAATAAAATAAACATAAGATTGGGTGATTTTTCATTTGTTGTTTTTTTTTCTTTAGGTTAAGAAAGGTTATATTGGGTATCGGTAAGCCATGCAGGGTTAGGGTCTACCGCATGGGTTAGAAATAGAAAAAAATACACATCCCTCATTATTTTCAATTTATTTTTTAAATAATGGTAGTGAAGGGGGGGGTATTAGTGCTCAACAGGCACTTTGTGTAAAAGCTCCTAACAGTTCAAGGAAAAAATATATTAATCTCTCTGTAAGAATTAGGAACATCATGTTGATTGATTTGATATATCAATAGTTTATGTTAACTATTATAAATTGGATGGTTGGCATAATGTCGACATGCAATTTATAAAATCACTTTATTGACTATTATTCATGTCGATAATTTGGCGCTTTAAAAAGGTGTCCAAACTGACATATTGTTCATTAAAATCAAAACCATTTTATAGCTGAAAGACACCTCTAAATAAAGTTATGAATTTGGTTTTATAATATCAAATGCCTTTAATTGCTCTAGAACAATTGAATACCTTTATGTATGTATATTACATCATTACACGTTCTTTAAAAAAACAATTCTCCATTTTTTAGGTACGCGAGCAAAGCTTATAACTCTGAGTCCGACTACGGCTCCGAGTATGGCATAGAGGAGGGGAGAATAAGAGATCCTTCAGATGCGGGCACTCTTAGGAGTAAATATAGCAGGGGGGATAATACACTATCCAGGTATTTAGATAGAGGTATAGAGTATGGTATAGAGGAGGGCACTCTTAGGAGTAAATATAGCAGGGGGGATAATACACTATCAAGGTATTTAGATAGAGGTATAGAGTATGGTATAGAGGAAGGCACTCTTAGGAGTAAATATAGAAGGGGGGTGATGCTTTATCAAGGTATAAGTTAGAGGCCTAGACAGATTATAAGGAAAGACTGATAGAAAGGCACTAAAGCAGAGTGACTGGAAAAAGACAAGCAGTCGGACAAAAAACTATTAAGGCCAATCTAACAAAATTGAAAATTATTAACAGAAAGAAATAATATAATATTTACTATTAACCTTTTTCAGAAGTAGAAACGGTGGTAGCAGATACCTAGAGTAATAAAACATCTTTTTTGAAGCCCCTTTTACAGCTACATTACATGCAGATCAACCCTTCAACTCCTTGGGGATGTGGGTGCACTCTGCTGCATCGTGAAAAGTTTGGGCTGACATGACCTCTACGAAGACTGTGATAACTATGTCTGCCATAATTAGAATAGAACAAATAGGACAAGTGTGAAGTCAAGTTTTTAATAAAATTTCATATTGTTGCTTGCACACAAAGTGCCTGCTCAACACTGATAAAAAATTTAAATAAGGAAAGATATTTTTTTCCTATGCCTAAACCCTGCTCAGTGCTGGGCCTATACAGTATACACATAACTGTGGTTCGTAACCCTACGTGGCTACACCACCTAACCCCCCTTATTTTAATTTAAGTTATAACATAGCGGTGGGACTTTCAGGTCTCAACATGGCACTTTGTGTGAAAGCGCCCTAATTTTACACATTATCAATTAATTTGTTGAATATTTCATAAATTATTAACACTTTTGTATTTTTATAGATGTATGGTATTGAAACGGGGTTTTAAATATTTTTTTTATTAAAATTTTTATACAAAAATTACGTAATACACAAAACTAATGGCTTTATGCATTTTTGAAACAAAAGTTCCTAAAATTCCCAATTTAATCCTTTTTCTCATGTATGGTAGTAACATTTTAAAATCATCAACATTTGGAAATTGTATAATAATTTTATTAATATTTTTTATAAAAGAAAAGTTCAAGGAATCTTTCAGAAGTCAAATTTTTTTGTAATGTCATTTAAACTTTATTGGAGGAATTGTAATAGATAAGTTTTAAATTATAAAACCATTTTTTAGTAAAAAAAAATGATTATATTAATGCAATGAAATGCTTCCTTTACCTTAATCAAAAGTAGCTAGATTTTCATATTAACTGTAGACGGCTTTTTTCTTTCCATATTTTCATTAATTCATTTTAATAAACATGTATTTTTCAAAATGTGTAATTTATAATCTATAGAGCGATTTTTACTGAGAAAAAAATCATTAAAATATGAAAAATTCCTAAACTTAAAAAAGCTCAGATTTTTTTTCTGTACATAGTGAAATAATACCACAAGGTTTTTGGTCAATGTTATTTAATTAAAGGTTACCCTTTAACTTATTTACCTTTACTAAAAACCTTGTATTATATGACAACTCATTAATAAACCTTGCTATAAATGTTTAACCCCGCAATCTCAACGTTTTCTTTAACAGTTAACACCAAAAATTTGTAAACATAATGTATTATATTATTTTGCCTAATTAATTGTATTATTAACATGTCTATAATAACAAAATATAATAATTTAAACTTATTTAGTTTGTTGTAACAAAGCTGCTGAACGTGTATTACTTGTTGGTCTGTCTGTCTGTAACGAATATAATATATCATGCATTTTTTCTTATTGTAATGTTTATTTCAGTGGCTTGCACAGCGATTCCCCAGGGGATGTGTATTAGTGTAACCAATAGTGGGTGAAAAACAGGAAAGCCTTTCCAACTTTGATTTTGACAAGGTGTTGACACCCCTCTACCACATTCCACTGGTTTATTTCCATGCATAGATCCTTATAACAATGAACATTTATGAGGAACATAAAGGAAGTGGGTATCGGATCAAATATTTGACCAAGAATCCTAGTCCCTGACAATAAAGGTACTAAGAAAGAGAGGTAATGTCTGATTGAGCCAATAAATGAATCGCATCGGAGCATACATGCAATCTCATTGGTTGAATTAAACTGAAGCTTTCTATTTTTTTATTAGAGTTAATTAGAGCTGTTCTTTCAACTTTTACTCGAATCAAGTCCATCACATGAAGTACTGCTATCTATGTTTTATCTGTGCATTAATAATAAATATGCTTCATCTATTGCAATCATTGTAAAATAATAAAAATCCCTTTATGAATTTAAGTTAATAAAATCATATTTTTTTCTTGAGTTTCTATTAAAACAA
>LS050655.1:16906-30951 GCA_900241095.1 Acartia tonsa | reverse complement strand
GCTAAACGGCTGAGCCGCCAGCCGTTACTTTTCCAACTTTTTGTTCGATTTAGGGAAAATAGACCTACCAAGGATTATTCATGCACAATTTCAGATCGAAATTCGAATTCTAAGTGCCATTTAATCATTGATTACGAGATGGTTGCATTAAAAACCCCCCCCTTTACAAAGTAAAAGACATTTTTATTAAGCAGACATCTAAGGGACAGTAAAACTTGAGTTACAAAGAAAATTCAATGTTCAGAGGTTTTATCCAAATAAACTTCAGAGTCTAATCTTATATAGCAGCAGTGTATTCACACCTCTCTACAAAGCATAAACGACGCGACAGACACAAAAGCTTGTTTTATAGTAACTTTGCTACAAAAAAGTCTGACCTAAATTATAATAATATGTAAGTTAGATGGTAATTTTTGCTAACAAAAAAATAAACATTTAAAGAGGTTATGTAGACTAGTTTCTATATGTGTATTTACTAAAGCATATTTTAATTTTTCGCTTAATTGAACCAAAAGTTAAAACTTCCTCCCCTAAATCAACGTCTTATACAGTTCATACCTACACACAAAATTACCTTAATATTTCAACTTTCTGCTCTGGAATGGCGACTAAATGTCTCAATATCTCGAGACAAATAATTCTAACATCCGTAGATTCGCTAGAATTTAGCACCACAAACAGGCCATCCCAATTCCAGGTTGTTATTATCTTTCGTATGCGGCGGACCAACCACAGCACTGAGGTGTACAGTTCTACTGTATGCTCTATACATCAAGTATTGTGATCTAATATTAATTTAATTACACTTTTTCTGAAAGTCCTACCTCAAAAAAGTAATGGGTTTTGCCTTTAAATTGCAACTATAACCATACATCCTAATTTTGTCCTTTTAACACCTCGCTAACCGCTCAATCGATTAAATTCTCCATTTTATACAAGCATGTTCTGGGATATTTTTAAGCAATCTTACCAAATTAAAGTCTATGGATATTTTTATGCGATATAGACAGACCATCATTCGCCTTTGTAAAACTATACAATGATCCTGGATACTAGGGACGACGCTGCTAGTTTTACAAAAAGCAATGACCTTGATTTTAAGTTTATCTATAATATGTCCTTTTTACTTATTCTTCCCCTGGCAACAGCAAAATTGTATAAAATATTTCTAGGAAATTGTGCCTTAACATAATATAAACTCAAATCGTCCGACATAACGACACGTGAAGTTAACGTGACATGCGGTGCATGGCTGAAATAAGGTGTTCCTAAATTCTTATTTATATCTTTTAAACGGGCCCCAAAATGTGCAATATGTATAAAACAAGGACAATTTTTTTCTAAAGCTTTGAAAAGTTTGAGTAAAAATCAAAATGGAATATGTAATTTTGCTATATTAAATACTTCCCTCGTCAAATTTCTGGTAACGAAACTATTCTAAATTAAGGTATGTTCGTATATTTGTCAGTCAATGGTCCATGTGTGTGTCAAGTCTCAAGGCAGTTTCTCTATGCATTTACTGTATGTACGAAAATTCTTTTACTGTGGAATTTATACGAGGAATTGGGTATAAGCAAGAAAAAATTAATTCAATTTGGGGGTCATATTACGAAAATGGTTAGAATAGGATATAGGGAATGTTTACAACTATTTGTGGGAAGAGTAGTATTAACAACCTTCCAAGAGAAATATCTCATTCACCCTCTTTAACTTATTTATAATAAAAATAAAATTCAAAGTGGGAGGTTAACTCCCCATTCGTTAGTTACGATAAAGTGATCTAAATATTTTAAAAAAATTAGAACACTGCTTATAAATCTATTCTCTACCTAACTTTTTAAAGAGTAATCTTGCATATAAAAAATCGCAATCTTAGTGCCTGTGTTAAGTCTGCTTCGCTTGATGGCCGGGCCCTGTTGACCCGAGTTCGAACCCCACGGTGGGGTTAGGTCCAGGACAAGGGGCTCAATATGTTGGACTAGATGGGGACTGTAGCAGACTAGTTTCCCACATAAGGTGAGAAATTGCTCCTTTAAAGGTACAAGGTCGCGTTGGTTTCATACACTTCAAAATATAAACTTATACAGTTTTAAAATTAGAGAAAGTTTGTTCAACCTGAACAATCTTGCTATAATCCTTATGTATATTGTATTTAGTATATATGACGAAGGATCTCGCTAACGGCTGAACCAATGTAATTCATACAGTGAGTCTTCTCGTAGGTCTATTGAAAGGTTATTAACTATTTTGGGAAAGGTATCTCCACCCTCCTATTTAATTAGTCACAGGAAGAAAAACTACCCCACCCATTCCTTGCGTTCCACTTAAAACAGGCCTAAAAGCCATAACTAATTCTTGGGAGAAAAACTACATCTAGAATAAAATTCTACATGGAAATATAAACAAGTTCAAACCTTAACAATCGGACAACTATTCATAATTTTAAGCAACCAAATAGACGCGATATCAAATAATTTTGCAAAGTCTACTGAAACCAACGCATGCCTTTGATTTTTCATCGTTGACAAGTTGCGCAGCTTGATGTATTAACTCCGGTATGTCAGTCCTGTGTGTGGACATGAACCATGTCAAGTTAGAGCTATGCAACAGCTCTCCAGCCAAAGCGGCATCACCAGAATTCCCGACACTATGCAGAATAAATTAAGAGCTTTTTCTATCATTACTAGCGGTCTATTACTCCCAACATATTTTTGGAGGATTCTTCTTCGATTGACCTTATCCTAACATTATAAAAAAAATCATAGGTGTGTTCGATCAATTTAAAATTAAAGGAATAGCGAGAATAAAAGCTAATGTTTTAAGTGGAAAAATAAAAAGAGCATGGACGTAAAACGGCAATCCTAAAGGGGACTATCAACGAACAAGAGCAAGTGATTCTTAGCATCTTCTAGCATTGATCTATATTTTCTTAGTGAAAATGCCAGGTTTATGTTTGATATTTGGTTTATCGACTAAAAAGTTAGATTTCACCTTGGTTTTATGTGAAAAAAAACTTTGAAATGCAAAGCATTTTTCAAAGCAATAATATCAAATGCTTTGTTGACTTCAAAGGACAAAATAAAATAACACGGCAGAAAAGTATCAATTGTTTTAAATTGCAAAAGTACATCAACCCTTTTCTAAATATATTTTTTAGATCACAGCAATACACTTTTGTGTCAAAGATTTTAAACAACAGTTTGAACTCATCAAAACATTTGATGATATTGCACCAAACAAAGCTTAACATTTCAAAGATTTTTTCATATAAAACTATGGTGATACTTAACTTTTTTGTCGATAAAGCAAATATTAAACATAAACCTAGTATATTCCCTAAAAAATACTATGGATCAATGCTGAAAGGTGCCAAAAATCCCTTGCTCTTGATCGTGGATAGTCCCCTTTAGCAATTTTCCAGAATTGACAATTGTTTTTGTTCTAGATAAAAGGGAAGTGTTAAGGATAGTTCCAAAGGAGAATGGGAACAAATCTTTAAATGCATAGTTTTTTCAAATCGTCAGAAGGATTAAACGCGTATTTCTCAAAGTCAGACGTAGAAGAACTCAAAATCTTTATTGAAATATAGACTCATATACAAAATCTAGGACCACTTTTTTGTCACAGCTCCTTTATGCAGGATAAATTGTTAACATCAAGCTAATTTTAAACTTTGCACAGCAAACTTTAACTAAAATCTATTTTAAATATACAGGTTTCTAATATGAAAACTTATCACAAATCTACAGAATCCATTACTCTAAAGCTGCAGTTTGCTTAACCCTAACACTTATTTAATTACGCTTGAATATTTTGAGCTTTTAAGTTAACGATTTAGAATGATGAACGTTATTTCAAGCAACGGTATGAAACATAATCTAGAATTCTATTGATACCCCCTACACCACATCCTAGTAAACAACATATCTAGAGTAGCTCCAAATCCTGTACCTCGAGGAATTCACTTCATCAACCTCCATCCTTACGGCATATTCTATTGATCTACAAAATTCAATCTGAAATGATAAATCCATCAAACAAATGTAGCATTACTTTGAAGGAGTTTATTTCATCATAAGATTTTAACATTTATTTAGAAGGAGAATGTGTTTTAACAAGCTAAATGGTGGTTGTTCTTGTTGTTTAATCTGCCATGGGTTCGACAGTTCCCTTCTCGCTGACATACAGACCGTCCAAGAACTTACGGATATCCTTGTTCCTGACAGTGGTGGACCTCTGGATCTGGGCAGCAGACTTGGAAACATCCTCAATATTGTTGCCCTCAAGGATCAGCTGATCCTTCATGGCCTTGCTGCTCTGAACAGTAACACCCTCCTCCATCTTGACACGTCTGATGTACTTCTCACCCAAAAAGTTTCTGATCTCAATGAGGGAGCCTTGCTCGCTGATGGCGCAGTTAATGGGGAAATGGGCATATACGGCTCTCATCTTGTATTGGAATCCCTGAAAAAAAAAAGAATTTAAGTTATGAAGATAAAAGCTTTAAAATGCTTCATAAAATTGAAATAATGTATCCGTATAAGATTTGTCTTTCAGTAGAAGTGAAGAAAACAAGCTCGAGAACGATATATTTTAGTCCATAAAAGCAAAAACAAACAATAATTAAAGTATAACAAGGCAAGACCATAAGTCCAGAATAAGGATAAAGATTTAAGTTTACGACAGACAGAAAGTCCTAGCTTGTCGTAAACATAATTAAGTTTTTTTCCCGGTGGGTTGGATATATAATACCCCAAAACATTAACCCCTAACTAAATTTCCTCTAAACAGGTTCGGAGGAATTTTTAAAAACTAGAATAGATAAGCCTAAATAATACCTATGGGGACGGTTTATAACAATGTAAGGCCAGATCTTTCTTATAAGTCCCTAATAACTAACATCCCAATTATTATAGACAACTAACCCTTTGCTCGCACAACCCCAGTCTAAGAGTCATAGTTGTGAATGGAAAGGAATAGCGAAATTAATGCATAGGCATTCCCTCTACTATCAATATCTAGCATCTGACATGGCAGCAATAAGTACAACTTTCTACTAGGTAGTTATATCGCGAATAAGGCAGAGATTCAGGGATGTATATTCTGCAAAAAAAAATTCCCCTCCTTAGTGGAAGGAAATAAAAACTAAAATAATGTGTGGGAGTACTAGTAGGGATAATATGAATAATAGAGTTCTGAAATGAATCTTATCCAGAATATGCACCCCTGCAGAGATTCGAAACAATCACCTCCACAACGACGAGCGGAGTCAAGCTACAGTCGCGAGTACTAGAATAGATACTCAAAACTAAAGGTTCTACTTACATAGGTGACGCCCTTGAACATGTTAGAGATGTGGCTGCAGATAGTTCTAACAGCAGCAATCTCCCTCTTCTTGCCGAACCATTTCTCCACCTTAACGAGATAATAGGGTTAAATTTTTAAGTGAAACATGGTTGAAAACGTCCATATAAGCTAAGCTCTGAATTTGTATGACAATAGAACATCAACGCCTGCAAAGTATCATAAAATTTTATTATCCAATCTGGCTATATAATGAAACCACTTTTATCCTTTCATAAAAAGTAAGCCTTTATAGTCTTTTTCGATCACCGCTGAACAGATTTTTTGAAGGTTTTTTAAAGGTTTTGCCCTTACAGTGCAGCTTATTAAAAGACCAAGGATAGTTTTCTATGTTAAGGGAGAGTATTTCCAACCTTCAAAGGTGTCATTCATACCAAATACTTTCTTTTAAAATCAGAGTTCAGTGCCCTTAGATAAGCGTTGCGGTGCCGGGAGCCGCCATATTTTGCCGGAGCCGTAGTTTTCGTTAAAAAAAGGCTCCGGATCCGGACTAGATAAATAAAGAAATTTTTTTATGAATTATAATTTGGTAACTCTGTTTTGTCATGTGCAAATGCCCTTTTTAAGTTTTTCAAGTCCATTTATATAAAAAAATTTAACTTTTAAAACCTTCAAAAGTCATAAAAAAAATATTTTTTTGTATGGGGGAAAAATATGTAGAGTTTTTCTTGATTTTTAGGTCAGAGCCGGAGCCGCACCAAAATCAAACGGCTCCGCATCGCTGCCTTAGAGGCTTCAAGTGGCCTTGCCGCTAGAATCCAGTACATCTATACTTTTACTTCTTTTGAATATGGTACAGTTCAAAGTAAAATGTTCATTGAATCGCTAAAATTTACCATAAAGGCTGCAAACAGCCAAACGACTGAACATATGACGTTATGTCAGAACAAAATGTTAAACATGTTGACAAACGAAAAAACTGTAGACTGGAATAACCTTAGTTTAATGAACATTTACTCGCAGGGCACATGAATGCGCGCAAAAACACTAATTCAATAGTACGAAAGTTTATGTCAGTCAGGCTTTCCCTGTAAAATTATGATATTCCCGATTATTAATCGAATTTTTACAGATCTCCCTACTTCGACCTGTAACAACCTTGGTTCATAGATTGTAGGAGATAATAGATGCCGAAGACATTTATTCAGATCTTTAATTACCTTGATCTCGTTGGACTCCTTCAGAACATAGATATCGATGCACAAGTGCTTGAAGCACCTGGTCAGGGTTCCACGCTTGCCCTTCACGGTGACAACGCGAGCCTTAACGGTCACTTCACAACCCTCAGGGATGGGGATCAGCTGAAAAGAATTAATCTCCTTCATTTTACCTTCTGAAATATAATCAATTATTATTCGTAATCTTAGCATTTAAATGGATAAGAAGCATTTATAACTTAGATATTAAAATTAACGAGAATATATAATATCAACAATCGTCAATAATCACTGATGATAATTTTCTCATACGACCCGGCCATTCTTTAAATGAAGATAAAATAGTATATTAAATTGAACACATTATAGTCCATAACTTTTAAGATAACTAATATTACAAAGATTGATAATGCTAGTCAACAAACTTTATTTTTTTTACTCAAGACCTCGCAAACGGCGGCATTTTTCTTTGCAAGACTCCTGGACAAGTGTTTTAATAAATAAAATGTGATTTATATAACAAAATATATAACTTATATGGCTAAACGGACAACATAATACAACTTAAAATATGGAAAATCAATTAAATAGCCATTACTTTCTCATAAATTTTCACAATAATAAAGTAAAATGTGGAAAACATTGAACAATTCCGAAAATCTCATCCTCGTGCACGTGTGGTTCGCTACGATGATGTGCAATGCCGCACAGCGCCTAGGCTGTGTCTATGGACAACAAGTATTTAGAACAGAAATAAATAAAAAAGATATTTAATTTGTATTTCTATTGTTAAAAATTGAGGATTGAACGCATTCTTATTTATGGGTTGATAAAATTTAACAAGTTAACTAAATTTTCTTGGTTGTGTACAAAGATACATTCATTCAACGAATAACATGATTATAAATATCCTATTAAAGATAACATTTGATTATTGTATGCAACTATATTTTAGTTTAGGTTGGTCTAAAGGCAACCCCGTGTGGTTCAGATTAGAATCTACAAGTTCTACCGTTTTATTACTTCGAATTGACAGGGCTCAGCAGAATTCATTTGAATTATTAGTTATCTTAACGATTTCCGCTCTGTATTTTCATTTGATCTATGAAAACACGGATGTTTGTAAAACTAGGACTAATAATTTTTAAAAATAATTAGCATTTTTTTATAGAAAGAAATTTACCAAAAGCCAATAAAGCTGTTGGCTGAGTTGGCTTTCCATTCACTTTCGTCTGCTATATTTGTAAATAAACAGAAAACCTGTGGATTTGTACCTAATAGAAAAGTTTAACGTGTTATGTTTTTAATCAAATAGTATTTTATTTAATAAATAGATACTTATACTCGTTTTACAGTAAAAGGATGACTATCTGTATGTATGTACCAAAGAATCTTGCTAATCGCTGGACAAATATGGTTTCCTATTCAAGTGAAGCTTTTTTCATACAGAGTTTTGTCGATTATTAACGGTTAATTTTAATATATTATATGTGGAGGGTAACACAACCCTCCCAAGAGTGATGGAACCTGGAAAAAATATCCCACCTAAAATGTTTTCTTACTGTAGAAGCAGCTAGTGTACAGATAACTTATGATTAAATTTCGAAACACTAATTTGCTTACGTACGTGTTCATATATATATGTAGGTAAGCCTGTATTTGAGTGTTTTATTGGTTTATATCCAATCGGACTACACGGTTCATTATATAATTAATGTATCATTGATTCTCAACATTCAAATGTTCTTATATAAATTAACCTATTTACTTTTTTCAGTTTTATCACAATAACGGTCATTTTAATCGCATTCAAATTTCAGATTGGTTTGTTTTAAGACTTTCTTAATCATGAGGAAAATGCTTTCTAAAAGTCTAAAATTTGGAGTAGCGGCTACAAGAAATCTGGTGAAGCAGACACAAGGGCTACAGATTAGAGGGTTATCAACTCCTTGCAATAAAAATAAACTTGATCCTGTCCAGGTAAAGAGAGCTAACAGACATTTGTACCACACGATAGAAAATGAGTAATTATCAATGATTAACAATTTGGAATATTAAAATGCGATTCGAAGGACTGTTTTAATTGTTTCTCAAGCTGAAAATTTGATTTTGGAGGCATGTAAAATTTAAATTTTCTTCGAATTATTTATCCCTCCCCCCTTCCCCCAACTCCTAAAAAATTACATATATAGTTTGAATTCTTAAAGCAAATTTTAAATTAAAATTTATGAAAATATATTTTTTTTCAGGAGTCCTTACTAGCTGAGCCATGTATCTTAGTTGATGAAAGTGATAATATTATAGGCAAGGATATTTACTTCATATAATATCACAGAAATAACTAAATTTTTTTATGCGCCGTTTTATATTTTTATGGGTTAATCTTATACTAATAGATTTACTATTAGATGGTAAATTTCTTTAATTGCCTAGGTATAATATTTAAACTAATGGTGCAATATTAAATATGAAATTTTATTATGAGACATAAGCTATGACAAGCGTTGCGGAGCCGGGAAGCCAGAGCTGGAGCCGTTATTTTCGTTAAAAAACGGCTCCGGCTATGACAATTCATAAAACACGAAATAAATATTCTTAACATAGGCCAGGCAAGCAAGCGTGAATGTCATGAATTACTGGCTGACGGAACCTCTCCCTTGCACAGAGCCTTTTCACTTTTCATATTCAACGAGAAAGGAGAATTATTATTGCAACAGAGATCTGATAGTAAAATTACATTTCCCTCCATGTGGACGAACACATGCTGTTCCCATCCGTTGATGCAGGGTGATGAGCCGGACGGTGTGGCAGGCGTTAAATTGGCCGCACAACGGCGGACAACAATTGAACTTGGTATTCCAGAAAGTCAGCTGGATGTCAATAAGATGCAATATCTTACTAGGTAAAAACTTGTTTCTTTATTCATATCTATGATTGGTGTTCTTAAAAAATGGCAAGAATATTGTTCAGCTTTTGTATTTTTTATCATAAAAAGATGTAGGTACGTAAGGAATGATTGATAAAATCAAATTCATATTTAAATATTACTTTGTCTTAGCATAAAAAATTTGCAAGAAATAACAGTTATTTAGCCAGTTGATTTTCCTTTATCCCTTTTAGGATTCTTTACAATGCACCCTCAGATGGAGCTTGGGGCGAACATGAACTTGATTACATTCTCTTCCTCAGGGGGAATGTAACGACAGCTTTAAATCCTGAAGAAGTGCAGGCAACAGAATGGATCGCCAGACAACATTTGTCAGAGTTTATATCTTCCATCCAGGCGTCCGGTGCTAAATTGACACCCTGGTTCAGTCTTATTTCCCGACATCTGCTGCCAAAATGGTGGAAAAATCTTGATCGAATCAACGAGTTTGAAGATCACAAAACAATACACAAATTTAACTGATGTCGTAAATGCTCCGGTTTTAATGGGATGGTTATGGATACCTTTAATAATTTTGTTAAATCTCTTTAAGACCTGTTTTTAGGACATTACTTTTTAAAAACTGACAAATAATTTTTTTCCTGTATGGCTCATAAACCTTGATTTATGATGGATTAAAACCGGCTTCGAACCATACTGAAAAAATCGTGTATCGTACCAATGGCTTTATTGAAATTGTCCTAAACGTAAAAGGAAATAAATATCATAATTAATAACATATTTTTTATCATCCTATCTTCGGGCAACTGTCTATAATACCTAGGTACAATACGAGAGAAATCTTTTTTTAATACTTTTTTTCATTATATCATATTTGAATTCCTTTATTATGTTAATAATTTATATATTTTAGTACATGTTAATATTTTTTATTTTGCCATTTAAACCTATGTTATAGTTAATAAATTATAATCATATTTTTACTTTATGTCTTATAATATCATAATTGCAATCCTTTAGTGATATACCTACCTATTGATAATTTTTAATCATTCAGAATTGTAAGAAAAATGTGTAGTTTGACAGAATTACCGAGTCACACCTTACATAAACAATATGTTGGAGTTAATTTCAAAGAGAATTCTTCATTATCAGAAAGATATGATGCTTTTTTATCGAAGGTAACTTCATCCTATTATTTGTATTATTTTATTATTATGTACTAACCGATTGAGTTCTCCTTTTGAGGGAAGCTTCACATGTGTCCTGGATTGGTTTTAGACTATTTATTTATTGATTTTGTTTTAGGATAATTTAAGGCTTTAATTTATTTGCACTTTCCTACACTTTCGAATACAGAGCCCCTAGATGCTTGGGACGCAGCTTCTAGTGTAATAAATAGAAAATAAGAATGTCAACATCCATATTAACGAAGCTAATAAACAAATTATCTTGCAAATGAAGACTGGTCATGAATAAGCGTTTTTCATCATAATATTATCTAAATGTATGTACAAAAGTTAAATTTTTATTATTTTAAGCATTATTTATGTCATTATAGATTTAGATTTATGCAGAGTTTTGTTCATACAAATAATATTGAAAAACGTAATTGTTCATTAGTCGGACGACTTTATCATCTGTTCAGCTTTGCTTATTTGAGTGTTATCATCCTTTTTAGTAGCGAAGCTACTCTATAATTTGGTTCCACGCCAAACGTAGGAGTGGACAAACGAAGCAGTACCAAACGTTGGAGTGGGACTAACGTCGGATTGGACAAACGCAAGATTTTTGGGACAAACGTCGGAGTGGACAAACACAGAGTCCCCAATTTTTTTTTCAATTTTGAATTTTTTTTATACAACCTTATTTATTTAGGATGCTGATACAGAAATGGTGTCTAAAACAGCTGATTGTCTGATTGCTTCATGTAATAACAATGCTCTACTTACATTAGGAAAATGTTTTATTTGAAAATTATTCTGCATATTGAATAAAAAGTAAAACCCTTTCTTTAGGTAACTTAGGTACCAAAGACTATTTTTATTTATTTTGTAATGTCTTTGCTAAAAACAGGCGCAACACTACAAATATGTTATTAGTAAATCCAGACTTTTTGACAAAGGTTGAGTATTTTTAAAAATATATAGCAGAAAAAAATTCTATTTTGATTACTTTTTTCTATATGTGGGCTGATAATAAAGCATTTTACAGGAAAATTATCTGAAAGACATGGATTTAGTAGATGCGCTGGTAGATTATTTGCTGCCAATCTAATAACTCCAAACTTAGATTTGTTTCATCAGCTAATAGAGTCATATATACCTCCAAACTCAAGGGTAAGTTTGATTCTTTTAGCTATTTATAGCAATCCTTCTCTGCAAGCCCTATTGTATTTAAAGGACTTGTACTAGTTAAACAATGGCTTTATTACATTAAGCAAAATTACTTTTGCTTTCACTCAAACATTAAAATAAAAATAAGATATTTATATCCCTCGTGGGGGGCTCAAACCCGTTGGAGGCCTGTCCCTAGAGGGCTCCTCTAACTATAGCTTTAGTATACATAGGTATGATTTTTATTAATACAAAAATTTAGTATTTGAAGATTCGAGTGATCTTGCTTGATATTTTTGCACACTTTTATTTCAAAAGAAAACGTTCATGAAAGTGTAACATCTGTCATCAACATTAAAAGTAACTAAGAGTTTTAGCAGTAAAGTGAAAATCCGTTTGTACGGCAAAGGGCAAACTTGATTTACTTTGCTTCTACTTAAAATGTAAATCTGAAATTTTTGGTGAAGTTTTCTATGATCTATGCTCACCCGCTCTATACATTGTTTTGTTCGTCTGTATAAAACGGATTATGATATAATTTCTTTAATTTACAATTTAACTTACTTTGTCATTCCGTTGGTTTTACTTTTTATAGTTTTATATGGTTGTTGTCATCCTTGTTTTACATTGTATCTCTACTTTTACATTAAGCTCAACATTCTTTTAAATAAAGTAGTTATTTGCCTAGCTTAAGATTTCGATAACTACAGAACCCCATGCATTTTAGAGAAGCTCCACATATCACATATGTTCCTGAGGGGTTTTATGTTCTTGGATCATGATTTAAAGCTATTTTTCTGTTCTTCGATCCCTACCCTTCGAATACATAGCCCCTGGACGCTAGGGGCGAAGCCGCTAGTTTACTACAAACACAAACATATTTTTACATATGTTTGTGTTAATTTTTAAGGAAGAGTATATTGTTCAGTGATAATAAATTAATGATGAAAGGAAAATATTTGTTAAAAATAAATAAATAAGGAAAAGGTTGTCGCGTGTGCAACAACGGGACATTATCACTATCATTAATATGTTACCTCAAGCAAAAAAAGAGGGTGGACTACAAATTCAGGGATAAAAGGAAATATAAATGGAGAATATATTTTCTCGTATTCATTCGAAACGATTAATATCCAGTGGATTAGAACCGGTTCTCACCTATACGGAAAAACTATCTCTAGCGTCGTATTATACCCAGTTTTCTACGAATATTAAAATGTATAATTATAAGATTAAAACCAGTTTTTTTTTTATCCCATGCTTTAGGCATCTCGGGGCTTAACAAACTGGTTTTAATCTTATAATTGTAAATTTTATATCTGCAGAAAGCTGTTTATAAATAGATGCGAGAAATAACTATTCCTACAATACTCTGATTTTTGGAAAATGTGATAATTAATTATCTAAAATAAAGTTTTGAAATATCCCATGGGTAAAACAAAATGTCTTCTGTATTTAAAGTAGGACATCTGCCAATCTTAGGTCAGGATTGATTAAGCCATGATTAGAATTAAAGTTGTAATTAATATTTTATAAAATAGTTATCTGTTATTTACATAAAATTCAAGCTTTTTTTATTTATTATTTTTTTTTTTTTGGGGGGGGGGGAATAAAATATTTCGGGAGGTAAACCCCCCTTGGACGTCCATGACTATTATTTATAGATAATATAAAAATAAATATAGAAAAAAAATTTGCCTAAGAAGATATTAACAAGCGTATAGCCAAGGTGCCTTCTTTCAGTTTTTAATTCGTCAAATATCATACCTATTTAAGCCAGTTTTTCGAATTTATTTTCAAAGTTGGGTAAAATATATATCGGACAACTGTTAATAACACGAATTTGGTGATTTTACTGTTACTTGTTAAATTCTTGTTTTGTCAAAAAATTTTTAATACCTTACTGTATGATAACACTAACCTATAAAAATATCTCTTTTTCCTTGGAGTGGGTTAGAAATTTACTCGTGATCTTGTGTCTTTCAGTCGTCTAAATGTTATTTAAATATTTATTTATTTACATTTGTCTTTTACTGATGCGTCAAATATTTGTTCAGTAAACATTTTTTCCCATCTTTTTTTTATAATTATGTTATCTTATTTCTTATTTGTTGGCTCAAAATTTTGGTTTAGTACTTCAAATGAATCTTGGTCATTTCAAACTATTAGTGTCCAATTTTTTCAAACAATAATTGTAATCTACAGAAGAGTAAATTTTGTTTATTCTTCTTCTTCTATTAGCCCAGATCCTTTTCATCCATATTCATCATTTACAGGCAGGTTCAGGAACCTGGCTGCTTC
>LS050655.1:0-11117 GCA_900241095.1 Acartia tonsa | reverse complement strand
CTGGTTTTAATCTTATAATTGTACATTCTATATCCGCGGAAAGCCGTTTATAATACGATGCGAGAAATAACTATTATATGTTCATAGAACAAAAGAAGTCTACAAGTTTTTCTAAAAATTTTTTTTGAATCTCTATCCTCGAAGTTGATAGTATAAATGTTATTATTTTAACACTTCTTTCATTAATATTATGTCCCTAAATAGGTCATCCCGTCCGCCCTAGCACATACGCCAACTATAACTTACAATTTATAGCTGAGTAAATTGATAACAAATTTTATTTTTCCACTTAAGATTGATTTTTTTGTAATATTTTATCTTGTGATTTTTGCTAAGTGCGTCAAGGATGAATTGTTTAGTGTTTGCGTAGTGTGTACTTTTTATTAATTTTTTTATGTACATGCGTTTTGAGTTATATAAAACTTAGGGTATCTTTGATTTTGTATTGGTATCTGGTGTTTTTCTGTACATTGAAAAGAGAAGTACAAACATCTCATTACTTCTATACTGTTTATTTTATATTTTATTATTGACTTAACCAACATAGAATAAAAATCCTCTGCTTCTTATTAGTTTATTTACAGTAGATTGTTGTATTTATATTGGATTGTTAGTGTTTTATTCGTCCTTGTTTATTGATAATAATAGCTTATTATGAAATTATTTCATAAGATTTGTTTTTATGAATATGGAAATAACTGTAGTAAAAATAATGAAACGATTGTCAATTACTACGTCTATTATCTTTAGATATAAATTATGATTATGACCTTTTAGATTTAATTTAAGTAAACACCACTTAGAGAAAACAATTTCTCCTCTTTAAGTAAAAGTCAAAATGAGCATAATTGGAACTTTTATTGATATAAGGAAATTTAAAGAAACGAATGGTAGAACTGTTGGATTTAAAATATTTATGCTTTATACATAGTTATAATGATCAATACTAAACACTTATATTATATCTTTCTAGTTTACAAGTGTACAGAGATAGCACATAGTTATAATGATCAATACTAAGTACTAATAATATATTATTGTAGTGTATACTGGGGACTGTACACTGAACAAGAGGACATATAGTACATAGTTATAATAATCAATACTAAGTACTAATAATATATTATTGTAGTGTATACTGGGGACTGTACACTGAAGGACATATAGTACATAGTTATAATGATCAATTCTAAGTACTAATAATATATTATTGTAGTGTATACTGGGGACTGTACAATGAACAAGAGTACAGAGTTAGTACATAGTTATAATGATCAATACTAAGTACTAATAATATATTATTGTAGTGTATACTGAGGACTGTACACTGAACAAGAGGACTGATAGCACATAGTTATAATGATCAATACTAAATACTAATAATATATTATTGTACTGTATACTGAAGACTGTTCACTGAACAAGAGGACAGAAAGCACATAGTCATAATGATCAATACTAAGAACTAATAATACATTATTGTACTGTATATTGGAGACTGTTCACTGAACAAGAGGACTGATAGTACAAGGTTATAATGATTAATACTAAGTACTAATAATATATTATTGTAGTGTATACTGGGGACTGTACACTGAACAAGAGTATAGACAGTACATTGCTCGACCAGGGGATGGAGATCGAGATTTTGTCCATGAAATGAACTTCAACAAGGCCCAAGGAAAAATAGCCGAAGCATTGCAGGTAGGTATTTATAAAATTATTTGCCTATTGGAAATTGTTTATATAAATGTAAAAACCAGCCAACTAGTTGGTTTCAGTGGTGAGGACCTTCTTCGTCTGCTAGTAAATTATTTTGACCTCTTTTGTAGCGACTTGGCTGTGTTGATATTTCCGATGCTAAAGGCTTATATACAAAGACCCAAAACAAATTAAAGTGACTTTAAGTTAAGATGCTAAGTTGTCATATTTTTTTTAATGAAAAAATTGCAGCTGCCAATCTAGAATGGATAGTTTTATATAAATAGAGCAATCAGATAGACGGTGAAAGTGAGTAAAATTATGCATTTTTTGAATATCTTGAATATCGGCTCTTATTGATTTGTTAGAGTAACTAGAAAATTAAAAATGTTTTAGATGTTGACAACTGAAGAGACTGAATACGTATTTTCTGGGCAGCAGAAAAGTGTTGTAGTGGACGTGGGTGCCGCTCCTGGAGGCTGGACACAGTACCTGGCAAACTTGCAACAGGTAAAAAGCAGCTTATATAACAACAACGAAATTAATTCAAAATAAATCACAAGACCTATTCTATGTGATTTACAGTTGTCGTTTTGGGGGCAACACAGAAAAATTGAGGACATTTTTATATACCCCCTAAATATTACTTTAGACTTATTTAGCGTGTTGGCTATACTTATTCCTGGGTAAAAAGAAAAGCAGGCACAAACTAAATTGGTTTTTCATGTGTTTGTGTTCAAATTTAGGGTAGGTTAGGTTATATTGGGTACAGGATAGACCAACAGGGTTTGGGCCCTCTCCGCAAGGGTTAGGCACAAAGAAATTTTTTTGAATTAAGCGGTTGAGGGATTTTTATGCTCGCTAGGCAGTGTGAGTGAAAGCATCATAGTTTTTAAAATAATCTAGGTGTTGAATTAAAAATGTGTAAACATAATGAATAATGTTTTTAAGACTTGTGTGATTGCAATTGATCCTGGAGAGTTGGGTCCTGATGTTCTTAAAATGGACAATGTTAGACATATTAGGTAATGATTAGATAGTATATATAATATATTTTGTTTTTATATGTTAATAACATATGTGAAAAATTTTAATTTCTTACCTACGAAAAATGTAAATAAACTAATTGATTATCTTTTTCATTGTCCTAGTGCTTTGATCAAGTCCATTTTGTTAAAGTGAAAAATCCAGTTTCATAAGGAATAATAAATAATCTACACTTCAAATCATATTAACAACAAAACAAAATGCTCCACGACAAACGCAGGAGTCCCAAACATCGGAGTGGACAAACGCAGGAGTATTAAAATATTAATTTAAGTTAGTATTTCTATACAGGTTAGGTTAGGTTAGGTTAGCATATGAATATACAAATAAGCCCCCCGCAGGGGTTATGCATTTAAAAAAAACTAAAACATGGTTTAAAATAGGTTAGATTATGTTAAGGGTCCACTCCTGCGTTTGTCCACTCCGACGTTTGGGACTCCTGCGTTTGTCCTTGGACCAACAAAATATTAACAAAATTACCCCGTCTCTGGATTAGAACTATCAATGGAAAAATTTGGACAGTGCTTATCTTGTAGAAACTAATCAAAGATTATTAAAAGTTCCCAAAGTTTTAAAATAAACGAAAGAGATAACATGTTAAATTTATACTTAATTATTATATACTTTAGACTTATTTCAAATTACTTATTACCCATATTTCATCAAAATTCTTTTTGTTGGGTGGGTGGTGGGTTGTAGATATTTCTATATCTTAGTTTTAATCGTGTGCTAAAAGTTCAACAAATATAACTGATTAATAAAACAAAAGTACTTATGCCGTGTCTATTAATAAAATTTTCAGATCAATTCATTAAAATTTTACTGCGTAGTTTATTAATGAATTGAATGAGATTTTTCTCATAATTTGCTGACAGATATGTACACATATATATATTTATCATCATAGATGTAGATATAAGTAAATAGACCTTCTACTTTTCTTGGAACTGAGGTGTTCTCTTTTTTTTATGAATCGATAAATAACCCAATCACCTTTTTATTTTTTGTAAGAAATCTCCAAATTTATATAAAAAATCTTAATTTTAATTAAACCTTTTTTATGATTTCAAAACCCTTTTTATGCCTTTTTTTTCAAAAAAGGTATTAGATATTTTTTTTATGCTGTAATTTTCATAATATGATTTCTATAAGTTTAAGGTATGTTTATCTGTACATGAAATGAAAGGACAGTAATCTCTTTTTCATTAAAAAAAAGTATCAGTTTTCATGAAAACTAGTCTTGTTTAGCTTATTTTAAACTTCTCATATCCTTTATCCGTATAAAAAATTGTAATATCTTAAAATCTATATGTTTAAAAGTATGTATTTCTGTATACAATTTTTGTATACAGTACAATGTTTGCGTTTACTCAAGTGTGCACCCTTTCATAAGTAGCATAGGAAAATTTTGAACAAAGAAATAGTTTTGTAATATCCCGAGAAACATATGGAAACTTCATACATTTGTAGCACATCCCTTTACATGTGTGTTGTATACAGATTTAGATATAGAGTGTTGATCCATATCCTATTATAAAAAGTAGTTGTTCTTTAGTTTGTCCGTTAAGATCTTGCTGACGATGGAACTCACTTTAGTTAGCTTCAAATAGTTCAAGGGATGGTTTTAGACCATTTCATGTGCAGGGTGCGGCACATAAAACCGAACTTTTTCTAATTTCCAAACAAATGTACATAAAATCGTCAATTTTAAAGATTTTTTTAAATTGTAAAATCTGGGAAGCAAACTAGGTATATGACTTATTCATTAAAATCGCCGCCAGACTCATTCACTGCATCTACCCGACCCCCTGAGCCGCCCACAGGCCCTAACCACCATGTCCCAGTCCAAGCTGGCAAAGTTCTCCCATGATAGTGGCAATGAGGGAGGTCTTTGTGGTATGGGCAACTCAATTGATTCGTGCTTTAATGTCGCTTCAGGCCCAATAGTACACAAAATTAAGATCAGAGCTGCTTGAAGGTCACATCTCCTTAGGGGCGTGAGTAACTTCAGGTCCAAAATCAACCCAACTTTCAAGCTACCCTTCGAAACGACGGCTTCATATGGTTGGTTTATTAAGTTGAGTGTTCAAACATTTCAACAACTATTTGTTATCTACAAAAGGGATAATTTTGTGTATAATCTTTGAAGATGTACATCAATGTATCGGCCACAGTCCTATCCCTTCAGTTCCCTGACTCTGTTACATGATATCTTTTACTGAGTAGACAAAATATTTATAAATAACTATCAATTAACTGTCTTCTCTACCTTTCATGTAACATTCATGATAATTTCATTAAGAAATTAAATTTGTTTTGTAGATTTTATCATATAAAAGAAACAGGATATCTGTTTCTCTATTGTGTATGTCTGTTTGCAGTTAAAGATTCCAATAACCACTAAACCGATATGGGTTTCTTTTAAGTGAAGCTACTTAAAGGCCCACGGAAAGTTTATAACTATTTGAAGGGGGAAGAATTAAAATTACCCTACCCACAAAAATTTGACTTTATTATAGTATTATTTAACCTTGAAAGTTGAGGGTTGACTTCCCTCCATTCCTTTCAGTGCTCCTAGGACATTTAGTATTAATACCATAGATTCAACCAATAACCCTAGTAAGAAAAAAAGACATTTCATAAAAAGGTGATATTTAAAACTAAAGGTCAAAAATTACTTACAAATATGCATGCTTTGCTTATTATGAAATATAATATTATATTTGAGTTTTTAAGTAAAAGACCATGAGATCAATGCATGAGATTGTAATAATACGCTAAGTAAAATCTAAATATAGAATATTTGATTTTTGTACTTTTATGAATGTTCATATGATGTATAAAAGTACCAAATATGCTATTGCTCACATATATCTGTACTAATGTACTTTTTTTGTTTTGTAATTATTTTTAAAAAATGTAAAAGGGTTAATTCTTTTAACTCAAATCATTTAAAGTTTTAAAAATACTGTTAAATTGCAGTTTTTGGAATTCAAGAAATATATATCTTTATTAATTTTGTGGTAGTAGAGAACCTTTCTAGGAAGCTATTTGTAAATATACAACTTTTAATAATTAATATCATTTTTTTATTATTTTACTTATGGTAAAGAAAATATTTTCCTTTTTATAAAGATTCCAATTTATTTACCTTCCTATACCTTTTGATTGCTCTTAAAAAGTGAATAATGTCATTCTTATTTAGATTAAAAGCTGAGGATGCGATTAAGAACCAAATGAGTACAGCTCCTATCCACTTAGAAAAAGATAAACACAACAACAATGACAATGGCAAAAAAGAAATAACTACCACGGATGAATTGAATAATCTTACATTAGAAGACAAGACTGAGAAATCTGTGGACAATTCAGATGAATTTAGTCCTCTAGAAAATGCGGGAAAAGAGTTATGTGGACTTAAATGGAGAGATCAATTTAGGTGAGGTTTATTTATAAAAAATAATACTGTTGAAAAAAAGGTAGTTAAATTAAAAATCTGGAAAACCTCTGGAGTTCAGGATACGATACATCATTAGGGCTTTTTTTGTGTAAATCTGGACCAAATATTTCTATTGATTGATGTGCGTAATTACGCGACATAAACGTTCTAAGATAACCAAAATAATACTTTGATTACACTACCTTTGTCTGGAAGTTCTAAATGTGCAAGGTAAAGAGTTTCACTTGTTTTGGGCCATGACATACCCTCTACTCAATTACAAATGTTGCCTTCCTGTCATAGCGACAGTAGGAACTATTTTTAACGTCTTTTGTTATGATGCGGTGTTGGGCCGAGATTCAAACACAGTCCGAATTCAACTTATTTGAATTGAGTTCAGGTTAGGGGCGAAGCTACTGAAACATTTCTTATGTAAATAATTTTGAAACGAAGATGTCAAAGTATTCTATCAAGGCTAATGTACGGATTAATTTGACTGGCTAAACTGAACATAACATTCCCATTCTCCACCCCCCCCCCACCACCACTCCAATCCCCAAATTTTTCTTGAAACATTAATTTGTCCTATAAAGTGATAGTTTACACCCTTTTAAACATATTTTTTATGTAAATATCTTAAAATTGAGTTTCAAAGACTAGCCGTTTTAAAAAATTGCTCTAAATTACACTTTTAAATTACTTGTTTTTAACCATTTAATATTATAATAGATTTGAATTTTAAATTCCCTAACGTTTATTATTTTCCACATACATTATAATAGTGAAAAAACAGACACCTGTCATAAGCATAAATTTGGATTTGAAAATCATACAAAGGAAAATTCAGTTGCCTTCCTATGGAATGAGGATACTTATGTAAACAAAACAAAACATAAAAAAGTTACATGTCATGTTAAAATGATATTGTCTTTTTTCTGATATATCTATAATTAATTGGTCCCTTTTTTATTTTTAAATTCGGGTGATTAATAACCAATAGTGGGTACTAATCTTTTGTTAGTTTTGCTTTTAAATAAAAAAATGCTTTATTTTGAGATATTTGTTTCTTGTCATGGAGGGAGAGGACATTGGACTGTAAATTGTACTGCCAAATAAAGTTTGGAAACTTGTTCTACAATTCGTTTACTTAAAAACATTGGGGGTAATATAAAATCCTATAAACTGGAACATTTACACGAATATCTCTTTACCAAGCACAGTTAAGACTTCTTGACAAGGTCTTGGGGTTGGTTTTCTGTAAGAGTTACTATTTTAGGTGAATTGAAAGGCTTTAGGACCTACAACAGAGTCTGGCCCTAACGTGCTACCTACCAATCCCATTACTTTTAACTAGATATATACACCAAAACATTAGCACCAAGCGTTGTTGATGAGCTGATGCAGTCATGATTAAATATGCGCCTATTCGTAGAATTAGAGCATAATGTTTAGTCTGTCTGGTGACGGGCCATGGCGGGCGTGAAGGGAGGCAGGAAAAAAGGTCATTTGCCTGATTGTTCAACTCTTTTCAGATAGTTGATTGTCCTACTAAAGCCTTTATTTGTAACTAGCGGCTACGCCCCCAAGAAGCCTCTTGGGCCACTTAAGGTTGGATGGGGAATTTTACCCACCCCCATTCACTTAAATTTTAGTTTTAAGTAAAAAAAATTAGGATAGAGGTAATTTTTTCTATTGGTGATTTAACTTGGGAGGGCGATGATACCCTTCCCCAAAATAGTTATAAACTTTCCTCGGACCTGTGTGAAACTCCACTGTAAAGGAGAACCATATCGGTTCAGCGGTTTGCGAGATCCTGTGAGATTGGAAAGTACAGGTTATAGAAATAGAAAGGAGACATTCCAAGGCAAGGTTTACTAATGTTCAACATAATGATAGTTTAATCAGCAAAAAGATTTTATTTGAGATAATAGTTATTTTTTTATGTTAACTTGCTAGATGTAATGAAAAGTATATATAACAAGTCTCTATTTCTTTATAGATTTCAATTATAGAAAAATAATTTGTCGCCATTTCATTATTTGCTATAATTTACCTATAGTAGTTTTTTTCACCTTCCTAATTGCTTATTATATTAATAGTATAAGTTTTTTTTTAGTGATAGAAAAAAAATATTTTTAATTTTGGTTAGACTGGCACATTTAATACGAAAGCAGTTATTGAACACAAATTAGATCTTGAAATCAAATCCTTTAGGTATTCAATTTCTTACTACTACTGTCTTGATAATGGTCTAATTCTTAAATAATAATTCTTTTAAAATCTATTTAAATTAGTATAAATAACTCAAGAAATTAATTTTAAAACTTTGCGTTACTTTAGCAAAAAATTGGGGTCAAAACCCTTTTTATTTCAGTTATGTAATTATACTACTTAATTTTTAGTATATTAAGCACGTGGAAGTTGTTTGACATTTAAATGATTTTAATTAGATTTAATCCCACATAACCTTCCTGATGTTATTAAAATATTTTTAATTAGAGCAAGGATAATAACATACATAAAAGCGAAGATCTGTAATATAAAAAACATGAACACTTGCAGTGTCAAAACTTAATAAGCAGAAATAATCCTAAATTTATAAACAAAATTGTATATAAATTTGCTGCAAAATTGTGTAAACAAAAGGATGCAAATTCAGACAAATGTCGTTCAATTCATAGGTTGATTGTGTGCAAGCGAAAATTACCAAATATTCTTCATGTATGGACAGATTGTCTTAGTGTGTCGGATCTGGCGGTACATTTCATGTACAAAATCTACTTGCAAATTACTATTTACTAGTTTTTTAAAATCATGCAAAACGAAACTCTTCTTATGTTTTGATCGATTTTAAATTTTATCTTCTTTGTTAAGATTGCTTGTGTGTGACGCTAACCTAGATGTGCGCGACAGTGTGCGGGAACTCCTGACGCCACTGGCCCTCTGTCTGGCCTCCAGCGGCGTCGCCATCATAACTCTCAAGCTTGGCAGACGTGTTGGCCAGGCAGGCGTCATCAGGAAGACAGAGGCGGTGGCCGCTCTCATGGAGGCGGCAGGTTTCGATCCTGATAGTTTCAGGGTTGTTTGGTTGTTTAATAATAGCAAGAATGAACGCACTTTTATTGCCAGAAAACTCTAGTATATGGTTAATTTCTATAGCATTTTGATAGTTATTTCTCGCATCGTATTATAAACAGCTTTTTGCGGATGTAAAATGTACAATTATAAGATTAAATATTACGATAGTACATTTTTATATTCGTAAAAAACTGGATATAATATGATGCAAGACATAATTTTTCGTATGGTTAGAACCAGTTTTAATCCCCCGGATTAATCGGTTTCGAATGAATACAAGAAAATGTTTTCTAAATTTTTAAAGAATTAAAGTGTACTAAACTAATTGCTAGAAAAAAATGTATAAAGTTACATAACTGTTTGTTGCAAGTATACAAATAATAATTTTTATTTATTGTTAATGCATGTGTTGTGTACGCTAATAATACAGGATGAAAAACATAAATGTTAATTTTAAGAGAGAAAAACGTAGATAGAGAGGGGACAATGGGCTGTTTATTACACTGGTCCCCAAAATTATATAAAAACGTTTAATTATTCGCTGAATTAACAACTTTGGAGACTTAAGTGAATTTTGATTAGTTGGCTCATTAAGGTGAGTGTTTAAACTTGTCAACCACTAAGAATCGATAATTTTGTGTTTCATCATTGGGAATGTACATTAATTTATCGAACATTGTCTTATCCCTTTAGATCCCTAAAGAAAAATACTTTTTGTTAAATAATATCTTATAGTTTTGTTCGAGCTGATTGTAGTGCTAAAATTAAAATGGATTTTTTTTCTAGATACTCTAAATTGCTAGTATGTTCCATCCTTGACATTTTCAGGATTTTAGGTAATAGGAAACAATAACCCTATCTTTAACTCAGGGTTATGGGATCTTTTGTTTTCCATACAGATTTTTTTGCAGGTGAGGTAATACCGAATTAACCTTAAAAAAAAATGAAAAATGAACCACGACAGAAGTTGAAGGTTTTCCGTCCGCTAATACAGGGATGGAATTTCCAGTATTATCTACTAGTCCTCTATTAAGGGATTTAAAAATTAAGGAGATAATGGTATTAAGGTTCAAAGTTGTTTTGATATTAATATACCATAATCATTTTTTTGGGACACCATTTGATATTTAAAAGTTAAATCAATACGTTATATAACTTTTAATAAAAATCAAAATGTTTAAAAAATATATCAAGTATGATATGTACAAATAGAGAAATGTATTCATAAAACTTACCAAATTTATTAAAATGTTTTGTGAATATTGTATATTTTCCAGTCTGGCTTTAAAAGTGTATAATGTCCGCTGCATGGATTGAAACCGGTTCTTGACTAAACTAATGTCCGATGGACTGGAACCTGTACTGATCCATACCAAAAAATGACTATTTTAAATCTCATAAAACGTTTGCTAAAGACCTTACATATATTTCTGTTTCTTTTTATATTTGTCTCCTTAATTTTAAATAGTTTTTAAAACTCTTTCATAACTGAGTGTGGTCACATGTTAAAAAGACTGACTTTCATTATGATATGTATAGTTAAAGTTAGGTAATTAATAAAATAATTTCGCAATTGTTATGATTTAAAAATAGTTTTAGGGGGTAATTTTTACAAGTAAGGAATTATATTGGAAGGATGGATCAAGGGTTGTTGACAAAGGAGTGCCAAACTAACCCACGCGGTAGGGGCGTGATTTAAATATATATAGTACACATTTATTTAAACTTAATTTAGGGGGTTACATATTATTACAACGTAGTTATAAGACTTAGGAAGCAATAAAATGAGACGTTGGGTATCCCTCTAACTGAACCGATTTTTGATTAGTCAACGGATCTAAATTTGTCTCGG
>LS049827.1:3233-14687 GCA_900241095.1 Acartia tonsa | reverse complement strand
AGTATTGTGATCCAAACAATCCCTAGATAGATAGATAGATAGTTATCAAGAGTATGTCCGTCCATAGGAGCAGTATTGTGATCCAAACAATCCCTAGATAGATAGATAGATAGTTATCAAGAGTATGTCCGTCCATAGGAGCAGTATTGTGATCCAAACAATCCCTAGATAGATAGATAGATAGTTATCAAGAGTATGTCCGTCCATAGGAGCAGTATTGTGATCCAAACAATCCCTAGATAGATAGATAGATAGTTATCAAGAGTATGTCCGTCCATAGGAGCAGTATTATTTCCCCCGGATTTAGGAAAAAGCTTTACTACAATGATGAACCATATCAGTTTATCAATTACCGAGATCCTTAGCTACACACACAAATTAGGTAATTTTTAAGTAAGTAGCTCCTTGCTCCAAGCTTCTATGTGAGGTCAGAAAAATAGCATAAAACAATCTCAAAGATTTCCTGAATTTCACAACCAATTTGAACCAGAAATTTTCGAAATCTTTAGCTTTAAACTAAAAACCTTACTACTTTATATTACAGAGTATAAAAATGCTACCTGATAAAGGCGGGAATCTGGACGGTGAGCAGGAAGTCGGCGGCATCCTTGACCAGCTGGCACTGCTTCTTGTAGGCCTCGCCTGTTGGCTCGGGATGCACCACGCCGGGTGAGAACACGTCGGGGTTGAAACGGATATCAAATTCGGTATCCTGGGTAGAAAAATTAAATTTAGGGATAATTCATTAATCGTATAAGAATCAACTAGCGGCTACACCCCTAGAGGCCTTTAGGGTGTGGGGGCCTTTGAACGTCTGTTTGTTATTTATTTAACAATTATTTTAATGTCTACAATTTTACTAACAAACTGTGGATGTATGTATAATATTATATTTTTCTACTTTTCTGTCAGTAGCTATCGCCTTGTATGACTATTTTTTTTAAAGCGAAGATTTTCTATAACTAATGTCGGTCCGTGGTTATTTTATGTACCTTCAAGCTGCCAACCGCATTAGCCGCCTTCTTTACAATCTCCTTCGTGGAGTCTTCCATTTCTTGCTTCTCTCCACTAAACCCAGTCCCGATACTTTAAAATACAGGTTTTTATAAAAAGTCCGATCCTTAAAAAAATATGATAAGGCTGGCAAACAATCCAACAAAGGATCTAAAGGGATATGACAACGGCTGATTAATTGTACATCCACAATGATGAAACACAAAATTAGCCCTTCTGTAGATTAAATTTGTGGTTGAAACGTTTTGACACTCAATTTAATTAACCAACCAAAGATATTTCACTAAAGTCCCCAAAGTTGTTAAGCCAACGAATAAGAAAACGTTATTTTATGACTTTGGTAACTAGTGTAATAAACAGCTCATTGTTCCCTCTCTCTTTGCAATCCAACACTGAATAGTTTTACATTAGTGATTATTAGATGACCATTAGCAACTAATATTTTTTCGTTTTATACAATTTAGTAAATGAACTTTTAAAAGAACACGCGTAAAATTCAAGAAAAATCCGCATGTACAGAATATATATACTGTACAAATTGTAATAAGAAGCACCCGTTTATTGACCAAGACTATCATAACCACAGAAGAAACCACTTTTAATATCTTTAGTATAACGAGGTATAAAACAAAATATATAGTTAAGAATTGATACAAGTGGTGAAAAAATTAACCGTTATGTAAATTAAAATATTGGTTGAAAAGTTTGGACGCCTATCAAAGTTAAAAAAAAACTTCCCATAGTTTTTAAATAAAATAAAGTGGTCATAAAACTTTGGATACCATTATAATTTTAAGTCCAATGTCCCCACCCTCCCTCGGGAAAAAACCTTGATGAAGTATCGTTCCTGGTGATAGAATCAGTCATGGACTCAACAATTCTCTTCGCTTCATCTTCTTCCATGCCCTTCTTTTCTCCTTCTCCCTTCTCTTTCTCATTGTCTTCTTTCTCCTATATAGATAGAATATATCTTCCATTCTCTTCTCTCTCATTTTATCTTCTTTAACTCAATTTAGATAGATAGAATATTTGCTATTGCGTTCAGTATAAGTTCACTAAATATGCACTAAACACCTTCCCTTCAATATTAGTGCAAAATTAGATTTGTGTTGCAAAAAAATGTGTTAGGGGGAACAAGGTTGATCTAAGGGAAGGGGAGCGTTTTCCCCAAACCCTTTGAAACAACACATTTCCCCCCCCCCAAAAAAAAAATAGCTTCGATTTCCTTTATAAAGAAATTAGTTTTCACATACCTCTTTCTTTTCAATCTGTGGAATTTCTGGGGTGATTTGTTTCTTCACAGTCAGTTGTTGTAGCTGTACAGCAGCGCATTTGATAAACATCATGTATCTAAATTATAAATATATTCAGCTGTTGTAGCTGTACAGCTGCACATTTGATAAACATCATGTATCTAAATTATAAATATATTCAGCTGTTGTAGCTGTACAGCTGCATATTTGATAAACATCATGTATCTAAATTATAAATATAGTCAGCTGTTGTAGGTGTACAGCAGCGCATTTGATAAACATCATGTATCTAAATTATAAATATAGTCAGCTGTTGTAGTTGTACAGCTGCACATTTGAAAAACATCATGTATCTAAATAATAAATATATTAAGCTGTTGTAGATGTACACTGTACAGCTGTTGGTAGTTGATTGTTAAGCTGCTGTTAGATATTAAACTATCTTTAATTGAAATATGACAATCTATCCATACCTAGATTCAACAAAAGCACCATTAAGCTCCTGACTGAGACAGGACTTGTGTACTACTATCTACTAATCTATCCATCTATCTATGTGTCTTTCCATACCTGGATTCCTACCTATTTACATCTATCTATCTATCTATCTTTCCATACCTGGATTCCACAAAAGCATCAATAAGCTCCTGTCTAAGACAGGACAGCTTATGCCTATGTTCAATGGGGAAGCCGAGAGCTGTGGCCTCCTTGGAAAGATCTACACCCTCTATCTTCAGGAAGTTGACATCTGGTGGGAAAGTCCTGAAAATAAATAATATTTAATGATTGTTAGCTCAGTCATACCTTTGTAGCAATGTTTAAACTAACGGCTACGCCCATAGTTCACTGGATCTCTGAGAATATTCACTGTTAAGAAGAGTCATATCGGCTCAGAGGTTAGCAAGATCCTTCGGTACAGACACACAGAGTCCTGGGAAGGTTTTTAACAATTATGGGGAGAATACCACCACCCCCCCTATCAGAAAAATCATTCTAGAAAAATACACCCTCTCAAAAAAAAATCCATTTTTTAAATTTTTTTTTTGCAGCCGCTAGTTACTTTTATATAATGTTAAAAAGTTAACCTGAGAAGATCAAGGATATAGTGTCTGCCATCATTGCCGATGATTCCCTTGCACTCGACACTGCTGCACAACTCAACCTCCTCACCCTTCTCGTTCACAACCTAGTAACAATAGACATAATATATCTAGATGGTCTATCCTTACACTCGACACAACCTAGTAACAATAGACATAATATATCTAGATGGTCTATCCTTGCACTCGACACAACCTAGTAACAATAGACATAATATATCTAGATGGTCTATCCTTGCACTCGACGCTACTGCATAACTAAACCTCCCCTCCCTTCTTGTTCACAACCTAATAACAGAGGATATAAAATACGTGGATATATTGACAGAGAAAATTTGTAGTCAATTTAGGTTGCTTCATATATTTGTCAGTTCGTTCATCCAGTAGGAGAGGAGAGGAGGGGATGGGGTAAATGGGTTGGATGGAAGGTATCGTTATTTTAGCCAGCTGCGAGTATTATCTATTTTACTTGTTTCTACCTGTATATCTATTTATCCTTATCTGATACTATTTATCTACCTTATGTGGAAGAATCTTCAACTGGTTTCCAGCCTTCTGTAGCAGGTCCAGATATTTGGAATGGGTGACGATAGTTTTACCAAAATCAATGGAACCATACACAACACTCTGCTCTTGTTCTCTCTCAAGAATGCCTGAACAAAATGAAGAAAATGAAGTTTCTATGAAAACTTGTGCCTTTTTAAAATAAAAAATTTTACTACCATTTCTTGTAACTTTTGGAGACCACTGTTTTAGAGGTCCCAAAGGACCATACATATGACGCGATAAATTTTTTAATTAGTGGAAGAAGAGAGAACTGCCTGTTTTTCAAAAAGGCATGAAAAAAAGTAAGATGTTGATTATTAATTTCTGTACATGGTAAGTGGGTTAAAGGGGACTAGTCACGAACGAGAGCAAATGATTCTTAGCACCTTCCAGCAGTGATTCTAATTGTTTTTTTTTTAGTGAATATACAAGGGTTCTGTGTAATATCATTATATCGATTTAAAAAATTAAGTTTCACCTTGGTTTTTTATGAAAAAAACTTTTAAATGTTAGGCATTTTTGACTATATATCATCAAATGTTTTGTTGAGTTCAAACAGCTGAGACACAAAAGTGAAGTTTTCCAATAAAAATATTAATTTAGAAAAAGGAATGGTAATGTGTATATAATATTATAAACATTTTTTTAGTGTACTTTCGTAATTAAATTTACAGCATTTGATTATGTTTTGGCGTGTTATTTTATTTGAACTTTTGAACTCAACAAAACATTTGATGATATTTCGTCAAATAATGCGTAACATTTCAAAGTATTTTTCACAAAAAAAACCATGGTGAAACTTGATTTTTTTATTCGATGTAATGATATTTCACAGAACCCTAGTATATTTACAAAAAAAAAAACATTTAGAACTACTGCTGGAAAGTGCTTAGAATCATCTGCTCTGGTTCGTTGATAGTCCTCTTTAGCAATACTTTTTCCTTATTATAAAAAATATTATACCTGGAATAATGGACTGTGCAGTCACCCTGTATCCTCTGTAGTCAAGCACAACTGTTCCAAGTGTAAACAGTCCCTCCAAGTCAACTGCATTGTAAACCTTAAAAATATCAGTAAACATTTTCTGCCATGGATCTAAAGGGATAAAACAATGGCCGATAAAATGATGTAAATTCCCAATGACAATACACAAAATTACCCTTCGGTAGATTAAAAGTAATTGACATTGCGTGGCTTGTGTTAATATAGAAAAATGATATACATTCCGTAAGAACCGCTATGAACTCTAGTTTTTGGAAATATAAAAACCATTCCTGTGCTACCTATAGTTATGGAGCTACGTGGTAGAATGTCCCAACTGACTTAAAACTTAACTTGCGAGTAAATCATTAAAGATTAAAGTAACTAAATTATAGAATGTCCAAAAAGAAATGCGTACACTTTTCAAATCGAAATTGCGCAGCTTGTGGTAATAGTAGAAAAATGTTCTTTATACTGTTAAAACTGTCATATACTGTAGTGGAAATATAAGTACTATTTTTGTGCTACTAAGAGTTTAGAAGCTTTATTGAAAAATGTACGAAATATTGTTTACTTGACACCCTCTAGACCATTCCTGGGAGCAACATAGGCAGCTATCTATTTATTTATATATCTGTCTATCTATCTATCATGTTTACCTTGACACCCTGTAGATCATTCCTGGGAGCAACATAGGCGGCTGCGTCACCTCCAAGGTCTTTATAGTGATCCTAAAATTTCATTATATTGTTATTAAAGGCAAAGCTTTACTATAATTAGGACCAGTTCGTAACGGATAGCTCATATCGGTAATTTATAATTGGCCTATTGATTTTAAACTTTTTATAATGATTCCAGTAAAAGTGATTTAAACTCTTCAATCGTACCAAGAGAGTCCGTTCGTCTATTTAAAACATGCTGATTTTAAACTTGTTTGACAGCAATTTTTTTGTTTGATATAATTATCCTATTCATCAGATTTTGGGAATAATGATTCCTAAGAAAATTTAACAAGTTATAATATTGTAAGCAAAGCATCTCAACAGTATCCTCTATCAAAGCAATATTGCAACAAATGTAACCCACCTTGACGTCAAACCCAAGGCTGAAGAAGATATTATTCCAGATGAACATCTGCATCTTGGCCTCCTCCCCGGGGTTGATGGCCATCACGTTGCCGTCAATAACAGCCATGGCACCGCGGGTAGCCGCGGACACAAAGTCAGAGTGAACCTAAAAATTAGTAAGCATCAAGTTTTATCCAATTTTCCATACAAAAATAAATTAAACAATATTATTTTTTTTTAAACTGATGCTTTTTATTATTAAAGAAAGATTACTTCCATTCACGTATAAACTGAACTCTGAGAATGTTAGAAATTATTTCATAATGATTAATCCACAACCAGGCAATACACTGTTGCACTAACTAGGTTATATACAGAGCGTTATGGACGTACTGACGGACGGACAAAGTGAATTTTCAGTAGCCCCGTTAAAACCTAATTTTGTCAGGGATCTAAAGGGATAAGACAATGGCCGATATAAATGTACACTGTACATACCGAATGATTATACATAAAATTATCCCTTCTGTAAATTACAATTCGTATTTAAAACGTTTGGACGGACACTCAACTAAATGAACCAACCAATCAAAAGGTAAAAGTCAACAAAATTGTTGAGCCAACTAATAAGAAAGTGTTAAAACTAGTTGGACTAATATAAAAAGCAGATCAATGTCCCCTCCCTTTCTGATATTTACCTTGAAAATTGCACGTTCCCTAAGCAGTCGCTCCGGCAGATTCTTCCTAGGCAGCTCTCTGGTGGTCTGCAGCTCCTCGTTCCAGTCCCGCGTCTGCCCGGGGATGTGCTCCTCGTACCCCAGCTTGCTTGAGAAGGCGTCCTCCGCCCTGATGGCGTCGATATTGTGCTCCAGTTGGGGTCCTGACATAATAGATATATAATAAACGTGGATATTATGACAGGGGAAAAATTGTCAATTCAGGTTGATATTTAGGGTTCTTTTATTAATATTAAATGGCATTTGTGGCTGTATCTGTCTGTCTGTCTGTCTATCTACCTATCTATCTACTGGACTTACCGACCCAGGAGTAAACTTGGTATGGGGTGGGAACTCTTTCATAAGGGTGTCTGCTAGTTCTACGCTTCTGCAGCTGGGAAAAGTTTCTTTTAAAGGTGGAAGAAACCTGAAATTTATACAATGTTATATGATATATTTTAGGCTGGAATCTTAAGTTATAACATAATAACAATATACAAAATTATTCCTTGAATAATTGGGGAAAATATGAGACATTGCAAGTTTGTACAACCCAATCAAAATTGGATCAAAGATTTAGAGAACGAAAGGACACGTATAATAAGAAAACGTTGCTGTAATACTTTAGGTACCAGTATAATTCGCCGTCCAATATCTCCTCCCTGACATTACCTGATTGAGAAGCTCTATGAGTGAGTGTGAGAGATAGCTGGGATTCTGGGGCTTTGGATTAAACTCTTCCTCGGTGCAATTGTTGACATAAAATCCGCGAGTTGAGGCGGTGATGTGGTAGTGCTTGTCCTCCATGGTGACAACCTAAACACAAGAGATTTATTACACCTTATACCTAGATGTTTAATCTGAGAAACACAACCTTCATAATGCCCACATGTGAAGTCTAGATAGTTTTATCTTTCTAACATCTGTAAAGCTGTCTTTCTTTATATCTATTTATAAATCCATCTCTACCAATCTATATATCTTTCTATTTATCAATCTATTCATCTTTCCATTAATATCTCAATATCCATCTATCAACAATAAATGTATAAGTATAGATGTATTAACCCGACATCTACCGGGATCCCTATGTATGTTGGTGACCTTTTTCCTCTGCTACCAAATTCCTTTCTGCTCTTTTTTAGCGATTCGGCTGTGGTAATATTCCCTGCACTATTGGTTGATTTTTAAAGACCCAAATTCCAATTCGACACAGGGTCCTCGGGATGGAGACATTCAGTTATTTAACCCCTTGTCATCATCTATCAACTTGTACCTGAAGATAAAGAAGATCTCCATGAAGCTTCCTATGGCCGGGAGGAGGATTCCACCCGCTGGGAGTCAGCACCTTGAGGCATTGCAGCTTGGAGCCCTGCTCCTTGGAAACAGGATGCAGGGGCAACAAGGGAAGATCCTTCTCATTGCTGTAACCTAAATTAATGGATATATCACTATTTTAATATATATATATAATAATATATATAAAAATGTAAGCTTTGTGCTTGAAAAAATTAAAAAACGGATAAAAATTGGCTAATGCATGGTAAAGGAGTAGGGCACATCCAATAACTATATGCAAATTAAAATAAAATACAAGGCACAATTTTAGGATTCCATTGTTTAGGAAGTTCCTAGGACCATACAAATGGGAAAGCTTTTGAATCGGCAAAAAAAAATTGTTTTTGTTTTCTTTTGAAAAGATTAAAAAATATTAATCCGAAGGTCTTGTTGTTGTTGTTGTATTGGCTCCGAAAGTCTAACTTGGCATAATAAAATCCGGAGGAGTACAATCCACAGGATTAGATCTTGTATTAATCTATCTATTATAGTAAGTATCTCATTCCTATATATGATAATAAGTAACATAACTATGGTCTAACCTGGCATAATAAAATCTGGAGGAGTACAATCCACTGGATCAGATCTTACTCTTCTTTTCTCCATAATGTCACCCTAAATTAAAGGTATCCTTATAATAAAGTAAAAGGATCTTTGTCTGCCTGCATGTGTACCAAAGGATCTTACTGCTGAACCGATACGGTTCTCCTTTACAGTTCAGCTTCTCATAGGTTCAGTAACAACTCTATAATTGTTAAGTCCGTACATCCAGTTCAAACATGCTTATTCTCAATTTTTGTATGGTATAATTTTGCTTTTCAACTGAATGATGATTCCTAAGACAACGAGCCTAATTACATTTCTATAATCGAGACCAAGTATATAAATAAAGAGTATCCTGTTTTTAAGCAATTTTGCAATAAAATACCAATACAATTTTAATGAAATTAATATTCTGCTTATTAAATTCTGACAATCTACAAGTGTTAACATTTGTTTTACCGTCTGATTTTAGAGCTTCGCCCTTTTGGATGTTGTAGTCCATTAACTTTAGGGCAGCGTTGCGGAGCCGGAGCCGCAATATTTTTGGTGGAGCCGGAGCCGTATTTTTCGTTATTTAATAGGTATGTCTAACACTAACAGTCTCTCTACGGTCTATTTCTATATAATAAACTGAAAAACTATTGTTACTTAACAAATACACACAAATCCTTCTACTTTTATACAGCTTTAATCAAATAAAAGCAAATTTTTTTATATTATTTAGGTATTTTATTTTATCAAATTCAATAATGAACAAAAATTGATATATTAATTCTAAGGTAGGAGCCGGAGCCGCATCAAAATTAAACGGCTCCACCACGCTGCTTTAGGGGACTAAAATTCTGGAGAAAAAAAATTCCTACCGCAGTGACAGTATTCAGGAAGGAGAGGGAGGCCCCATCCGCCCCGTTGTAAGCATCAATGGGCTCCACAGACTTCAACAGGTCTCTCACATGTCTCACGTGGATGCGAGCCTCGCGCATTGTGTACGGCTCCTCAACAACCTTCATACATAGATAGATAGATATCAGGTTAATGTAGATAGGCAAATAGAAAATTAGTCTAGATAGAAAGAAATATCAGATAAATATAGTTATATAAGAATGGTTGAAGTAGAATATCATATGAATAGAGGTAAGAAAATATAAAACTCTTGTAAAAGAAAATACTTTTTGAAAAACTTGTGCTCTTTGAAAACATTAAATTATCCTTTCATTTGTTAGACAGAGACAACACGTTATTGACAATTCTTTTATAGGTCCCTGAAACCATAAAATGAAGCAAAGTATTTTATAATCATTTTTTGAATTGCTAACGCTTTTTTTCAAAGGGCATAAGAACTGCAGCTAACATTGCAATAAAAAAGTCTTAACCTTAATAAGACTGCCCTCCTTCAGGCCCTCAACAGTCTTGAGTTCAGCAAAATTATCCAGGGTGGTTCCCTCCAGTTGCAGAGAGAAACAGGTTCTGCAAATATATTATCCATTAAGATCTTAGAACCGGAACGTTTAATATTAGTAAATAATTTTGACTATAGTGTCATGTAAGCTAATGCATGTAATTGTACAGTACACTTTCAGGTTACCAGAGAAGAACAACGCCTGCGGCTCACTGCGGCAGACATTCTAATTTCGCGGTTGCAATTAGCAATAAGAGATTTTCATTTTTCAGATAGCTTAATTATAATGTCTGCCGGCTCTCTAGAGAACTAAGCTGGCCAGATTTAATCAGCAGGTAGCTTACTTCTCTAACACTGTAATAATAACTCTCCTTTTTTAACTAACCAATACTGTATTGGGGGGAGAATAAGACTAGGTGTATCTTAGGTTTCAACCTATTGAATAAATATCAATCTACACTCATTAAGGTATACAACATCATGACCTTCACAAGATATCCATATTGCAGAACTAAACCAATGCCCTGCCCCTAGCCTCGGAGACCCACTCAACACTCCTTGTCCGGCGGCCATTTCACCTCTGGATATCTGTAGAAACTTTGATCCCACCCTACTGATACAGCTTTGCTATAGCTGCTCTATAACTATCCTGTCTGTATGTCTTATACCTCAAGGGAGACATAGCATCCTGCATCATTCCCGCACATATAGTATTAAAACTGTCAGATTGATGTGCATTAAAGTTATTTGTGCCTGTTTATAACAAAGGCATTACGCCTTTAATCAATGATTTTATTAATACACGATGCTTCTATATTGTAAAAGCGATGTTCATCTCATAACATAATTTCTAATGGTACTATAAATAAATATTACAAAATTCAAGTAAATAGAATGATTATCAAAAATCATCATGTTTATAAAGGTCATACTGACGGACTTTCTCACTTTGATTTCATAGTTGTTGACCTTCTAAAATCTACCTAACTGTTACAGTAAACAACATGCAAAGATGAAAACCAGGAGAACAATTCTAACATGCCTAAATTAAGAATAGAAGCTATCCGTTACAGGCGGACGATAAACACGGACAGACCTTGAATGTGGGAAAGCTTTCCTTTTACTAAATGCTTTACCTATGGCAAGTATCCTCTCTATCCATGAGAAGTTGGTGGATTTCCTGGACTAGCTCCATGCTCGATACCTGCCAAAAAAATGGACAATGCTATTTTCATCCAACCAAATCAAATGAGAGAGAATGTTTAACACTTTAGAAATCAGTATAAAGTGCCGGAAGCTCGTAAACCGTAACAAAAAGGAATAGATATTGAGCTAAACTTGGTGCATAAGCCTAGTCCAATAGAAACTATATCTAAATGAAAAAAAAATCCAAAAAAGTACCAGTACAAATTGAAATTAAAGAAAATTGGGGGGGGGGGGGGGGGGGGGGGGGGGGGGGGGGGGGGGGGGGGGGGGGGGGGGGGGGGGGGGGGGGGG